>CM021101.1:432119553-432183747 GCA_007115665.2 Sequoiadendron giganteum | reverse complement strand
GGCGTTGCCCCCAGACCCCCACGAGGGGCGCTGCCCCTCGACCCTGCTGGGGGCGTTGCCCCCAGACCCCCACAAGGGGCACTGCCCCTCGACCCCGTTGGGGGCATTGCCCCTAGACCCCCACAAGGGGCACTGCCCCTCGACCCCATTGGAGACATTGCCCTCAAACTCCCATTGAATTTAATTGATTTTCATTTTGTTTAAGAATATCAACATCAGCGCATTCCACATGAGGATGCCATTTTGTACCCAATTTGCTTTCAAATCAATCAAATACAACTATCAATTGGCATTTAATATTTATCTTTGGCATTTGGCATTGATCAATGATTAAGTATCATTGTATCATACTATGAAATGATTTAGTTTTACAATTCTATATGTTTCTCTTATTTTTTTGTATATATAATACTATATATAATATATATACACACGTACCCATACGTACCCAAACCCCTAAAAAATTTTTTCACGTACCCACGTACCGAGTTCTCGTACCCGAACCCGTCCCCGAACCCGAACCGGTAACTTAGAGAAAAAGTCATAATTTTGAAAAACGAAGAATCTGGGTGTGATTAGTTCATCAGCGACAACAAAACCCATATGTCAAAATTTTTTGTCAGAAAAAGTTTCTGAAGCCCAGTTTTGCATGCTTTTTTTATTCTGAAAAGTCTTTGCATGTCAAGTAAAAATGCAATTTTTCAAATTTCTGATGTTGTGGGTGGACTTAGAATTTCATTCTTTACAAAACCCACGTCTCAGAATTTTTCATGAAAATTGCCCTTCGACAGGGTATTTTTGGCCTCGTAAGGAGATATTTTAGCTTTTTCGGAAAAGTTGTCAGAATATAGCCGTGTTCATAGTCAACAAGCTAGTTTTTCAAAATGCAGTTCACCCAGATTGAATTCAAGACCAAATCGTTCCTAATTCATGATATCATCAGAACGACCGACACAAATTTGCATCAGGGGTATTCAGAATTTGACTTAAATGCTTCAGAGATTGATCATATCCCACTTCAGAAGCTCGAGGAATCCAGGTTGCTAGAAGCGGCTTCTCTTCCCATCATAACAAAGTGTATAGAGTTCGTTATGGCTTGTGTAAAGCATTATAACTCTGCTACACGAGAAATTCAATCAGTGGATGGGCGAATGATATGCAGTCTCAAGCCCAAGGATGTTGAGAGGTGTTTCGGTATTCCTCTAAATCCAAATAATTTGGTCATTTCTATGGACAGGTGTAAAAGGGCGTTCGATGCTGATAAGGAAAAGTGTCAAGGAAGGATGGCAGATAGATGGCTCAAACAAAAAAGGACTAGTTTGCCAAAGAATGTAGGTCGAGGAGAGTTCAAAGATCAATATGCGGTTATGATCACCCTTCTTAACCGTGTCACTGGTCGGGTAGATGCTCACAAATTTCAGCCTTGGGTGTATTATGTCATGGCTCAGATCATCAACAAAAAGGAGCACTACGACTGGGCATCTTTGATCAGCGATGTTCTCGACAAACAATTGGCCAACTTGTTGGTTGCTCACGAGTTTCACATGTGTTCATACCTTGTATATCTGGTTGCTTTCCAAGGCCAGTTTAAAGGATTGAATACTGAGGAGATTCTAAGTGTACAAAAGGTTCATCAGTACCACTCATAGCTTGAGTTCACACAGTTCGAGCGACACTTCAAGCGAGTGCAGGAGCTTTCTTAATGTACACCGTGAGAAATCTTGATCGAGAGCTACACGTGAGCATTTCAGTAGAAGCTAGGTCAACAATGCTTGAATGGGCGGATTGGTTCATCCAATTCCCTACGTTCACTTACATCCGCGTGTATGGCTACTCAGGTCACCCTACCATGTTGACTTGTTATCCTTCGGATAAGGTGGTTTTCATGGAATTTCTATGGTAGTTGTACATGGTTCACTCCCATCTGCGCAACAAACACAAGCAGGCTACCAATTTCCATTACAGATGGTGATTTACAGGTGCAAGACAACAACTAATGCCAAGGCCATGGGTAATGAGATGGAGAGACTTAATCTTAAGTATCTTATCGAGAGACTCTCATATGACCCTTGGGGTTACTATTCAATACGCTTTGGTGGTCGTTCTTCTCACAAGCCTTCTATAGAAGACTATTGGTACAGCTGTGAAGAGGAGTTTGAGGTGCAGAGACACAGCAATGGTAGGTTCACTTTCTCACAAATTTCTGATTTCATGTCAGAAGATGTAGGAGGGTTTTTTGATAATGATGGGAATGTTACACTTCCTCAGTTCTTCTAGGATCAAGTTGACACGCAGCCTCTTCTAGTAGTTGATTGGTATGCCAAATAGTGCACATCTATAATGTAAGAACAAGTAAAGTTGTTAGAAATAGCATGCTTTATTTGGACAGCAAAAGGATGAGAAAGGCAGCCATGCCAAACACAGAGCCGCCATCAATAGTCACTTCACTGCCTTCCACATCGAAGACAAAGCCTAGACAGAAGGCAAGGAGTAATCCTCCTAAAGAAAACAGGTTGTTAGGAAATGGAAAGGGAAAAGCACCAGTTGCTGATTTGGATCAGCAAGAACACCATATGGAGATATCCCTAGATGCAGTAGAGATCATGCCAGAAGCAGAGGTAGAAGCTCCCATGCCATCACCAACTCCACTACAGTCTCCAGTTCATATTGATTTGGACTCACCACCATTGTCACACGCCGGAATTTGTATAGTTACTATTTTAGTAATGCTTAGAGCATTCTGATTGTAAGGAAGGTTTTGAATGAATAAAATGTGATTGAATCTTGTTATCAATTTGAGAATCGTTTTACATGTTATGATTGGCTCATTCTGTATTCTTGATTGATGTTATTCTTGGATAAAACAATGCATAGAGGTGAATAATTAGTCTTGTTTTATATTTGATTTATATATACTGCAAATGTTATGAGCAAGTGACTACTGTGGTTTTGTGCCAATGGATGCAGGAACAAGAACTATTCCTCTAGGCGGAGGGGAAACATCACTCGGGAGAGGAACTTGGTCGGCTAACCGGTAAAGTTGATCATATGAGCATACACACACTTCACTGAGAGTTTTTTTGGGAACTGAGTCAGATTGAATGGTCGTAATAAGTCATCCTTAGGCTTAGGAGTTTTGGATTACTTCTTTATGCTTTATGAGTGGTGTTACTTGATTGACTGACTTACTGTTCTGTGAGCTTTGAATGTGAAATGTGAACTGATAAGTTATATTGATGCCTGAAATTTACAGTTAAACGTATATATACATGTTTGTACAAACACGTGTATTAAGGGTACGCTGACTGGCCTATAATACACGTATTTGGATAATTAAATACAAATATGTATAGATATATTTAAATGTAAATAATGAATGTGTTTATAAATATATTTAATATAAACATTATTAATATATAGATATATCTATAGTAATATTTAAATATTATATAGATATACACATATATTTAAAATACGGTAAATAAAACTATAATAGACTATATTGAATATAATACAAAATATATATATAACATTTTAATTTATATTTTAAATTAACTTTGCCTTGGAAATAATTAAAATTGACTTGTATAGTCATCTGGTAATAAAATGCATTTACCATAAGTAATAAAAGTATTTTCGATTTCCATAGACTATTGGAAAAATACGTTGGAAATATCTTGAGAATTTAAATGGTAAATACTATAGTCTTTTTGAAAGATTTAAATCAAATGCATTTTAAAACTTTGATTAAAGAGAAAATTGCGGATTTCCTTCATGAGGAAAAACGCGGACTGTGTAATGGCCGAAATAATGGAAATGGTGGAAGAAGAACCCCGCACAAATTCCTCACGCCTTGGACCAGGTCGCAATTTGCTAAATGCCACCATGCTGGAAACGCGTGGGAGAAATAAGGCCAGTTGGCTGCGTTATTGCATTGACATTTTCTTCTGAGATTAACCCGCCATTGTTCATAAGCTTGCGTCCTTCTTGGGAGACGCCTGTAGGTGTCAGCCTCCTTTGAAAGTTTGAATTATTCTCTGAACTGCTAGAAGTCGAATCACCTCTTAAAGGCTATGAGTAAGTATGGAAATTCGCCACATTTCAGTTTGAAAAATTCAAATAGTAGTTCTGTCATATTACATGCCTGCAAGAGTGGAAATTGTTTGGCTAAGAGCTCTATAAATAGCCGCCCAGTTCATTCATAAAACATAACTTGCAAAATCCGAATTTACTTTAGAAAGAGCTGCATTTTGCCTTTGCTGCATTCACACGAAATTCCTTTCTGTTCTGCTAAAAGCGAATTCCCTTTGTTGAGAGCCATATCTTGTCAATTCTGTAGAAGCATTTTGTGAGCAGTCTTTTATTGCTGTGGAAGCAATTATAAGATAATCATACTCTTTCATTACTATACTGCATTGGTTGAAAGCCTTAGTGTGTCATTGCTGAATAAGCATTGTTTGAGAGGAGTGACACTAACAAAGGAGGAGAAGAAGCTGCTGTATGGAATCGTCTACAGCAAGGAACAGGCATGAGAAAATGTCTTTTAATACTTTTGTCATTTGAATTAAAATGAGTTTACTTGCTTAGATTATGCTTTGCATTATGTTATGAAGTAGGAAAGGAAAGTGCTAGAAAGATTCTGTTTTCCAAGGAATTATGTTAAAATGGAATAGCCTGAATTCATAGGGAAGCTTGTTGGAATGAAAGAACTTGTTTTATAGTGAATACATGTTAAATTGGGAATAGTTCAATTCCATTAGAAAAGGCTTATTAGATTGGGTATAGCTCATTTTATAGTGAAAGCATGTTAAATTGGAAATAGTTTAATTTCATAAAAAGGGCTTATTGAAAAGAGATAGCTTAAATTCATAAGAAAAGCTTTTTAAAGAATAGCATGAAAGGGAAATGTTGAATACCTTTTAGAAATTATATTATGAATTGTATTACTTGAATACTACTTGAACTCCTTATATAAAGGAAAAAGGAACTAGTTATTTAATACTAGGTCGAGGGTGGAACCAGTACCAAGGTAGTCTAAAGCTTTAAAGTTAAATAGGTTAACTAGGGAAAGCTATGCACTCCACGGATAAAGGATTCTGTGTTTGGAGTTACCAGAGGGACCCTTGTTGACTGTATTCCAATTCCTGATTAAGTAGTTGATGTAGGAAGTCTAGGGTGATTGACTACCCACGGAAAGGACTCAACCTACGCGTAGGATAAGACAGCCTTAAATCAAACTGAACCTGACTTAGTGCAAGTGATAGATGACTGTCAGTTTGAATACTGCCGAAACACTTTGGCCAAAGTAGTGTAGTATACCTAACGTCCACTTAGACTGTGAGACGATTACACTGTTAGTTCACAGTAGTCCAGGTTACATGCTAGATTGAGATTGTGAGGGCACAAGGATTTAGTTATGTAGGATTACACACTATGCTCAGTTGGTCATACAGTACCGGCTACCCAACCAATCTCTTCATAGAAGGGAGGGCCGTCTACTTAACAGTAAACATGCGGGGGACCGCAATATAAGTCCGTGGTTGGCGAAAAAGCACCTGAGTGATGTTTCTCCTCCACAGAAGACTTCTGATGAACCAAGGTTTGAAAGGGAAGATCCTGGACAGTCTTATGCCTATTTGCTCAAAAGCTTCCAAGCTATGATTGAAACTTGTAAGATTCTTACTTTGTATTTATTTGAAATAAAAGTAATTTGAAATGCGTACTCTGTTATTTGATGTATTGTGTCAATTATTTCTTTATGATGAAATGTTGCATTGGAATGAAATGAAAAGAAAAGTTTATTTACTTTGTCATTATGAATATCTTTCCTCGTATTTTATTAGTGAAAGTAGAAATTTTTTTGTTTACCCGGTTTGGGGGTTGTTACAACCATGTAGCAGTGCTTCTACACAAACCCACTCATCAAAAGTTCCTAGAACAAGCATCGCTCCTTCCAGTGAGATTAGCTAGGACTTGTCTTGGCTTGAGAATCAATTGGGTAGGAAGAGGAGGCAGCCATCCTATCAGCTAGACTTCTCTAATTTTGATCATGTTTATCAAGACACACCGGAGAAGAAGATCAAGAAGTAGATTCATGTTGAAAGGAACACTGATAAGGAGATCATCATTGAGACTGCTGCGCCACCAGAGGATAAAAGCTTGAATGAGGTAGAAGTTGATGACTTTACCTTAATAAAGGTCAACATTGGCAAAAGCACACTCCAAGCAAAGGTGGATCTCCTCGGAGTTGCAACAAATAGCATAAGGGAGAGAGTAATAAAGGACAGTGAAGATAAAGTAGCCCTCAAGGCTGAGAACTAGTAGTTTCGCCAGTACATCTCCAATCTTATGCATAACACTGAGAATGTCACCGCCTTGCTCCCGCAGTTGTCAGAAGTACTAGCAGAACACAATTAGCTAAGTCAGGTGATTGTTCATGGGAAGCGCTTGAAGGATTGGGAAGAGGAGATCATCACAAGGGGCCGCTTCATACTTTCAGAATTGTACCAATTGGGGTACAATGCCCACGAACTTCGTTTGAAGATTCAGGAGTCAGAGCGAGACTTGGCGGTTGACAAACCAAGGAATAAGATCATGATTTTTCACCTAAGGACGACATATGATTCAGTCACTGAAGGAGAGGATAAGGAAGCAATCTTTTCTTGGAGAGAGCAATTAATCTTCAAGGTAAAGGTACATGAGACAATTTCTTCAGAGTTGCCTGAAAGCAGAGGGGTGACAAATGCTATCAGGTTCGTAAGAACTTTCATGTCACGAGTTCCTTGCTAGTATCACTGTGAGGGTGGTGGATTTCTTGAGCTCGCTGATGTATAGTCAGAGATTCAGACACTCATTCAAGGTATTTTCAGTGGTGATACAGTTGGCTGTAAGTTGGATCAACTTATAGTCATGTCAGCATTATCTGATGAGGTGGCCAAGAGTAGAGGAGAACTTTAGAGTCAGATCACTAATGGTGAAGAGATGTTGCAGAGATAGAGTTCTTCAGAGGAGTATTAGTGCTCCAGATGGTGACGCTATCAACAACCTCATGGAGGGGTTAATTGCTTAAGACCACGGCTAGTCAACTACAGATCAAGACGTCCCACCCTTTCAGGATAGACATTAGACATAGGAGTTAAACTTGACGCCTCTTTCCAAGTTAACTCATTGTCCCACATATCATGGCATGTCTATTTTGGAGTCTTCTATGTACAGTTGGAGTTCTCATTTAGTTTTCAGTTTCAGTTAACTGATGTTAGTTATCAGTTGACTTTCTTTTCAATAAGGACTTGCATGTCCATTTATTTTATAGTTCAGTTAATTGATGTTGTTTTTCCAGTTAACTGCTAGGTTGCATATAGTTAGACTTAGAGAATAAACTCTTGCATGCTTGCAAGACTTAGTGTAAACTCAAGGAGATTTTGGGATTCCCTACTCCTTGAAGTTCTATAAATAAGAGCACCCTTGCTCATTTGTAATTAATTTTTTCTCGTGATAGCGAACATGTTGTGCCCACCTTGCCTGTAGTATCGCTATTCAGTATCTGTTCACTTAGTTAAATATAATTGCTGGTTTGATCGTTCATTGTATGCGTGTCTCGTTTTGCAATTTGCTGTTCAAGTTATTATTTCTTGTTGTGATTAATAAGCTTTGTTTCATATCTACACCCCGGATAGGGGTTCCTCCTCCTTGGGAATTTAGAAGTAGAGTTTATCGTTCGATGTTGTGATTAATAGTTTTTCTTTCATATCTACACCTCAGATAGGGGTTCCTCCTCGGGAATTTAGAAAGAGGAATTGTCGTTTAAATGTTGTTTCCAATAAGCTTGTTGCATATCTACGCCTCGAATAGGGGTTCCTCCTCGGAAATTTAGTAATAAAGTTTATCGTTTGATGTTGTTACCTTTAACCTTCATAGCAGCCTACGCCTCGGATAGGGGTTCCTCCTCCTTGGAAATCTTGTTATAAAGTTTATCGTCTAAACATTCCTTGCTCCTAAATCCTCATGCTCTAAAGCATTAAGTTAGTTGTAGTTAAGATCTACAAAACTAGAGAAAAACCTTAGCTGCAATGTATTGGTTTTCTTAACCTTGTGCCTCTTCCAATTGAGTCAAGAAGATAGGAATTAGAACATTTACTTTTTCATGCATATCTGCAAAAGAGGGAGCTTCCCCTCCTAATTTGAAGAGCAGTCATTACGCATTGTGCATAGCTGTCCGTTGCAAATAGGCACTCCAAAGGTGCGAATTGTAACGCCAACATATGAAGGATGACTTATATGTTATCATCTTATCATCATGGGAGACATGGATATGGTCCTAGGTATCTAGTGGCTAAACTTAGAGATAACACAAAAATTCTAGACCATGGAATTGAAGTTTTAGTCAGAGGGAAAAAAGTAATGCTATAGGGAATGACAAATAAAGCACCAAGGATTGTATTGGTTAAGAGAATGGAGAGGATTTTTTGCCATGGGTAGCTTAGTGTTTGGTGACATTCACAAAACTCACTGAAGGAAATAAGGCATATCATGTGGATGTGTAAAGTATCTTGGACAAGCATAGTAAAATATTCAACAACATTCCTCTAGGGAGACCGCATAACTAAGCCTGTCCTCACTACTCCTTACCAACCACCCTAGGAGAGATAAGGAGGAAATCAAAGAGGCATTTAAGGAATTGTTGGAAATGGAGCACATCAGGCCCAAGTCAAGTCCCTTTTCTTCCTTTGTAGTTTTAGCGAAGAAGAAATATTGTAATGTTCCTAATAGGAGTTATACCAAATCTATTCTAAATTATCAATTTTCCAAGCAATGGGCCCTAGAGGATACCTTGAATTGATTTATTCCCTGCAAACAAGTTAGAGATCCATCACTAAAATAACCTAACAAGTAGAATATTAGTACTTGACATTGAACATTGGAATTAAGCATGAGTAACTCTATATTAAATATCATAATTAACATTAGCAACTTCATAATGAACTAACTAATCCAATCACTAACCTATTTTGGGGTTGCTCAATTATGGGTCACGTGAAAGAGGATGTTGATAGGATATCTTGGTCTCTCCCTCCTCATGCGGCGCATGCCATGCATATGAGGGGGTTCCCTAGGCCTCATGTGGCGCATGCCATTCATATGAGATGTCCTAGTGAGACTTTTAATCCCCTTGTCATCATCCTTGTTCCATTTCCCATAATTGATCTTCCCCTCTTGTTACATCATGGTAGGAAGGTGAGATTACAATGGTTACTTCAGTGATCAATCTAGACCCAAGGCAAGTACCCCCTTGGCCCTTTGTGGGCTCATCTTGCCCCCCCCGGGTGGCATATCTAGGAGAGACCCCTTTGCCGCATTCCCTTTGTAATCCCTTTTCCTCTATCATGGTGCAAATACACAGTAATTTAATCAGATTCCAACTCGCAAATAATCATATCAGCAATATCAAATTCAGACTTGCAAATAGTCATATCAGCAATATCAAATGGAGTATGATTATGCTAGCATAGAACATGATAACCTTGATCCTATTTAGTTATCTATTATATCCTTTAATTATTCCATCACAATTACATCAACTTACAATACAAACTGATTCCTTTATTAGCAGCAGGTATCTTACTCTTTATCTCCTTAATACGTCTGTTCTTCACACTCAAAAGTTAACGCTAGTGTAGGTCAATAGATGGAGATCCATCACATTAAGGCATCATTATTTATAAGGTTCAATAATTGCTGCAAGCATCATTATTGCATAATCGAATATAATACATCTATATGTATTTGTATATATATGTATAACCATTATTAATTAGTTCTAGGCTTACAATACTCACCCTTACACAAGCATGCATATTACCTATATATATACACTTATATATATATATGTATATAAATGTATATATATACATATACACTTATATACAAACACTTATATATATATATATATATATATATATATATATATATATTGATAATTATGATTATATTAAACAATAACTATGATGAGAATTATAAGTAGTACTAGCAAAATACCTAATTTTGCTCAATAATTATCATAGACTTTCCATGATTTGCATAAATCAGAATGTGGTTATATATATTTATAGAACATACCTCTATTGGTAATTCCTTACTTGGAATATGTTTTAATATAGTCTTTGCTTACTCCACCATTTGTTTAGATCAGAATATCCTCCTTGAAGTGATTCGGTGTTTCTCTTTTATACAAAATATATTCATATATTCTTCTTTATTCATACATCGGTTAGAATATGTTTTTGATATTCTTTTCTTTATTCCTCCACTCCTTGATTGATGTCCCTATGTCTTTGCTTGGTCTTTCCTTTATAGATCAATCTCCAAGAGTCATGCTCGTCCTTTGATTAGGGACGTGTCTTCATGCAATCACTGTCGCTTGTGACTAAGGTTCCATCGTGTCTTTTCAACTATAACCGCTGCATCCTTTTTAAACTATCTGCCGTGTTTAGTGGCCGCTTAGGAATCGGTGCTTGGTATCATTTATATTTGTTTGTTTTATTTTGTTATTTGTTTATTTTATTTTATATTTGTTTATCTTAGTCAATAAAAGTAATATCTATTATTTTTATTTTTATGTTTATTTATTTGTATTTAATATTTCGTATTTTAATAATTAAAGTATAATAACAATATATTATTAGTTTATTTCAATGTATTACAATCTTTTATATTGATGTATGATGATTATAATATTTTGTATTTATATGGTAATTACAATATTATTTTTAATATTTATAATTATAATATTATCTTTGATAATTGTAATAATAATATTAAATAATGTTTTAAATGTGTATCTTGTTTATCTTGTTTTCGATGCTTTATATCTCAATGCTACAATTTCGGGGGACATGTCAAAGATGGCACAATGTGGATGTGCATCAATTACAAGACACTAAACAAGAAAATTTTCAAGAATTGATACCCCTTTCATAGGAATTCGCAAGGAGAAACCCTCATAAACCGTGATTAAACTAAAAAACTAGCAGAAATCAGAGGAAACCCATCAAAATCGATAGTCAATGAAATATTAAGAAAAAATCGCATCTAAAAATTGGGAGTTTTGCCATTCCTTGATTTTCTCGATTTTTCCCGATTTTTGCTTCTTTGGTCGGGAATCTATGTTCCACGTATCATATCTTCACGGTCTAGACGAATGAAATCATAGTAGAGTATGCCAAGAATTTGTTTACAACTAATGTGTTGGAATGAAAGTTGTTGGACAACAAGTACATAGTTTGCAATGAACTCATTCCCTACAAGGGAAGAGTCTACTTGATGCCGAAATTAAGGATGAAGGGAAAGATTTTGCGGGTAGTTCATGATACTCCTTTGGTGGGCCACCCTAGGTACTTCAAGATCTACAAATAGATTAGGGAAAGGTTCACATGGAAGGGACTCAAGGATGGGTATCAAAGAATACATCTTTTGTCAAAAGAATAAAATGGAACAAACATTCCTTGCAGCCCTTACCTATCCCAAAGAAAAAATGGGAAAGTGTTTTGATGGATTTAATCACAAAACATTGTAATGTCCCATTTTATTGGACCATTCCAACATTCTTGGAAACTCCAATTTTCTTGGAGAACACTTGCTCTCGTAGAATAAAATTGTGATGACAATAGTGAATTCCTGGGGCTTAGACGTGTGCAATGGTTCTTTTCTGTGTGCAAATTCGACATTCTAAGAGTACTCTAAACTTCTTAGAGAGATCCATTATCCTTGGATAGTGCCAATTTTCCATGGACTAAAGTCTTATGCACTTAAAGAGTTGGTGGAATTATCAAGATTATTTAATTGGCTTATTTTAATATTTTGCAAAAGGCCTTGAGATGCTTTAAACGAGAAAATTAATTATATGTTAAAGTTGTTGAAAAAAGTAAAATTAAATGACAACTTATATTTAATTATTTAAAATGGTGTTTTAAGTGTGTAAATAAAGTGTCACTAAGCTCAAGGTGTTTAAAAGTGGTCGTAAGGACACTTTGTTTTTTATTAAGGAAAAAGTGTTTTTTTTTAAAACCAATGATTGTTTTTTTAAGCAACAAAAAAACAAAAAAAAATTGTCTTCAAAAAAGTAGTAAAAAATATTTTTTCAAAAAAGCAAAAAATGTTTTTTCTTAGAATAACTCTCGAAAATTTTATAAGGAGAGTTTTCAAAAAAGATTCTACATTCTTTTTGGAGTTATTTCATTTCCCAAGAATGAATGTATGCTCATCTTTTCCATTTTCGAATGACGAAAACCCTTCGGAAATTTGAAAGCTTTGGAGATGAAAACCCTCCCAGTTTTCCATGTAATCTCATCTAGGGAGATTTAGTGGGCTTATTCAAATATTGTTTTAGTGCTTTAGTTTGGGGTGTGAGGTTTTCAGTGTTTGTTTTAGTTATTTTCTTCCAAATTTGATATGAGTTTTTTTAGAGTTTCTAGAATGGTTTTATATTATTATAGATGCATAATCTCAATTGCTATTGAAGGAGCTAATCCCATAATTTCAAGTTGTACAATTTGTTCCTTTCTAAGAAGTTTTTAGTGACATTGAATGTTGAGGAGTATTTGAGTGTTGGCACCTAGCTATTTTCATTCTGGTTGTACCAATACCTATCATTGCTGCTATATTGTTTCAATTTCTCCTATATTTGAGGTTGTATACCCCTTATCGGATGGTACCAACAAAAGATTGGTTTGTAGCTATCTAGGGGCAATTTGGGGTCAATATTGGGATTGCATACCTTGTCTAGCCTAGCTGCCACTATGGGAACTGTAATTTTTGAATATAAGTGCTATTGTTTATCCTTTGTTTGTCCTTGAACTGTACACTAGTTAAGTTGTACCTTCTGAGTATGATTGAGTGTCCTTCATTTTGGAATCTAGTTTCCTTTGGTTATTAATCTTCATCACTTTCAAGTAGTTCTAGTTAGCAAGCAATGGTACAAAGTTAATTCTTGTGATTTTCCATTTGGCTACATAGTGTTTGATGAAATGCTCATTTTCAGAATAATGGAAAAATGTGTCTAAGTTTGATTCAAATATGTCTGTAAATGAATATCAATCATTATTGTACTAATCTAGAAAGTATTTCATTGGATTCTTTCTTTTCCAAGTACTTTAATTGTAAACGATCTATGGATGGTAGTATTGTTTAATCCTATTTTAATTTTTTATTTTACTTTACCTTGCATGACATGAATCAGAATTCAGTGAGTTAATTTTCCATAGCCAATTTGGCTAGAGCAATTCTATGATTGTTTTAAATTGTAAGTTGGTCGGCTTGTTGCCAACACTTTTCAATCAACTTTTCTCTGTCCTCGTTTTTATTCCATATGCTCTCACCTTGCCCATTCTTGGAATTGGTTTATCAGAAAGAGTAAAATTGAGTTGATTGCAATTTGTTTTTTGGGATTTGAGAACGTCCTATGGAGGTTATTAAACTTATTATAGACTTCCTAAAGTCCAAGGTAAGGATTGTATATAGGTTGTTGTTGTGGATAGACTAACAAAGTTTGTACACTTATTTTCCATCTCTTTAGATTTCAAGGTGCCATAAGTGGCTGATCTATTCTTCAAGGAGGCGATGAAACTTGATGGACTACCCAAGAGCATCGTGAGTGATAGAGACAATTGCTTCATGATTTTGTTTTGGAAAGAGCTCTTCCTTTTGACAGGAATCAAGCTCAAGAGATTTGACTATTTGCACCTGGTTTTGGTTATTTCTTTTACCTTGGAGGTTGAAAGAAACCCTCTTAAACAAATTTGATTTTCAATAACAATTACAATGTAACCAAGCACCGGTTAAAGTTAGCTTAAACCAAAACGTTGCATAAAAGAACACTAATCAAGAATGCGCCCTAAAACCACTTAAGGAGGAGGGGCGGGGATATGGTCAGAGGATCCCTAGGATCTACTGAATCAATAGTTACAAAGATTACAACTGAAAAAGAGAGAATCTAAACTCAACACCAAAAATGTGCACACAAGATCCTTTAGAAGGCGTGGTGCTAGCATATGGTGGAGTACTAATTGCAGAATTGAAAGAAACTAGGTGGATAACCAGCCATGAGAGAAATTACAAATAACAATTCATCCGTTGCGACAGGCATCCACTCAAGAGTGGGAATTCTCCACTTTTCAATGGGTAAGATAAGAGATACAAGTTTATTATCCACACTGGCGGTAAACCATCCAGGGGTACTTAATGTTTGCTTGAGAAATTACAAGTAAATGCAGCAATAACATATGGTTGGATTAGTACTACTAATTCACAACCTTACAATCAAATAATCTGCAATTTATGAGTATTACGATGATAGACAAAGCCACAATGTGAAGAATGATTATCTCAAACTAGAAAGCTCTTAAACACTAAAAAAGAAGCTAAAATCTGATCTCTTTGAAGTCTGATAATTAAAATAAGCAAATTGAAACTGTAAATCAGCAACCTGTGAATCAATGAAATGCTTATATCTTAATCAGTTTACCTCCGAATTGCATGAAACCAAGTGCAATGAACCTTTGGAAGATAGGCGCCCATGTCATGATGAAGAAATAGCTCCAAAAATCCAGCATTTATTTATTAGCACAATTCCCAATGCACACAGGAAGGTGCGGCCCTAGCAAGGGCGATTTTGCTAGTATAAATCACACTTTGAAATAAAATCTGAAAATTGCTCAGAGGGGTCGCCATGACCTTAGCAATGATATTATTGAATGCCCATAACAAAAATAAAATGATACAAGAAGCTGTGAATAAAATTTGCTTTCAGCTGTGTAAATATCAACAACTTGAAATCTAGAAAACACACCAAAATTCTCCACTTTGAAGCTCTATCTGCTAGTCTGATTTGAGAAGCAGCTTGAAATCAATTAGGTGTTATCTTGCAAACACGAAATTGAATTGATACTAGGAGGTCAACATTCCTCGAAGTGCAAAATGAGTAGTCATTTCGACATCATAAGTTTGGCATAAACATAAGATACCAAATGCTGGAGCAAAGCCTCATTTTTAAAGAAGATGGGAAGACTTCAAATTCTCAAGAAGGTATGCCAAAAGCCTTGTCATATTTTAAATTCAAAAAAAGAATAATCCTTCTCCAAAAGGCATCCAATTTATGGCAAATAAAACTTAAGTAAAAATTATTTAAACTTCTTCATGAAGGCGTCCCCCTTCAAGTCCCTCTTTTAAACACAACTTTAAGTTAACACCATAGGCCAAGTGGTCAACTTCAAATTATAACATTTTACCTTGAAATGAAGAATTTCATCAAAATAATGCTTTTAAAAGCCAAAGCTCAACCTCGAACAATTGCCCCAATAGGACATGACGAGCTGAAGACTGACAACTGCCAACTGCCAAAAATAGTATTTACTATAAATAGTAAACACCAAGGAAAAACCCCAAAACCTTCAAGCAAGGAAACCCTTGATTCACCTCAACGAGCCTACGGGCCTTCGAAATAGGCTAATGAGCAACTGATAGGATCACTGATGAGAAGGGGACATTACAGTCCGCCCCCCTCGAGATTGCTTGTCCTCAAGCAACCGAAAGTTGGATGCTGCAAAATATGTTCACCTTCCCACGTGGCATCTTCAATAGGCAAGTTTCTTCATCTCACCAAATACTCCTTGATTGTTCGCCTCCTCAAGGATTGCTCCCTAGTGTCAAGAATCTCTTCTGGAAGCAACACCAACTGTCCTTTTTCATCTAATGAAGGTAAGTCTGAAGTAGCCACCACATTGTGCCCAAGTGCCTTCTTGAGGTGAGACACATGAAAAATATTGTGAACTTTTCTATCAGTTGGAAGCTCTAACTCATACGCCACTTCACCAATCCTTTTGGTAACTTTAAATGGACCATAAAAACGTGGCTTTAACTTTTTTGCACCATTCTTTTTGAGGGAAGACTGCCTGTAGGGTTGGAGTGTAATGTCCCTTACCCAACCTTGTCCTAGGACTCGCTTGTTTGCCCTAGAATTCTTTGTTGATTAGGGTTAGGGTTTCTTCGTTCCAACTAAGTATTCTCCTAATTCCATAACTCTAGATTGGGATCCTGTATTCATCCATATTGACAACATATCTATTAGCATTAATATCTAGATATCAAAAATAAGACATAATCATAATGCAATTATGTAGACATAATCATACTTGCAGATTGAAAATATAAGAAGAATCACTCAGCCCATCAGGAGAGGAGAATCCCTAAGGGCCAATGGTCTACCACCTCCTATTGCCCAACCCTTGTCTAGGGCCAACGGGGCAGAATGTCTAGGTGGAACCCCCATCCCTCCATGACCCAACCTTTGCATCGGGCCAATGGGGAAGATTGACCAACCCTTGCTTCAGGCCAACGGGGCGGAACTTGGATGGGGTTTTTAGACAAACCTTATAGGTCATGATTCGCCTCTCCTAGCAGGATTACAATCAGATTGCAGATAGTTCTATACAATTTCCTGATATTCAATCATTAGCAATTCACTTGCATCTTCATTTATGATGCTATAAAAAGAGTCCAACATAAGTATATAATTCAGCATGATGATATATTAGAGTGCAAGAGTAAATATAACAAGCTCCAAGTCTATAGATCATTCATAATATTCTATAGATCAATGTAGTCCAACAAATTCAAATTAGTACAGTTCAATAAATGTATATTAGCATGAAGGTATAACATAATGCATAACTCAATTAAGCAATACCCATATTTATATGTTCAAACTTCAATCAAACATAAATGTAGATCAACCATCATTAGAACCAACTCTAAACAAGGTAAACAATAATGGTCTATATCCGTTCAACGACTACATAGTCTGCTAGATCTAATGCCCAAAATTAATGCCAAGAATTCTATTTCCAAATTTTGATCTATCAAGAAGGAATGGTCTTCAAAACACGCCAGAAGCACATATATATATTTCAATGAATAAAGAAGAGATATTGTATTCAATAGAACATAGATTGTCTGGGGCCTGGGTCAAGGGTCTATGCAACATCATTATGTCAGATTGAGAAAATTAGCTATTAAAGCCAGTGAGTGATCTCACCTGATCGGCTATTTCTTCCGATGAATCTTTATTCCTTAATCGTCTTCCTTCAACCTTATACTGGATTGATCATAGGATGAGGACAATTCATAAATATACATAATCTACTTATGTTTATATTAAAGAGTCATCATTACTTATAAGTATCATTATTGCATAATCTTGTATATATATATATATATACTTCATATACATATATATATAATTAGTCTTTTACTTATATCCATTAGTATTCATATATATATGTTTATATAATTATTCTTTCCTTATTCATATATATTATTTATTATAAAATTTATCTATTTCTATGCATATATACTTGTATGTCTATTAAATAATATATATATATATATATATTAAATGACTATATTCCAATGCATAACAATCATTGTTGTTGTTGTTCTGAATTGCAGATCATATTTCTCAATGTTTTTCCCTCTTCCTGATTTTCCTTCCTTCTATTTATACCAGTCAAGGTAGGTGACTCATGGGGGGAATGTATTGTTTGGTGAAAGAGGTGACTTTTTCATAAAATATATCCCTTTGTTAGATTTAATTGCTGCCTTTAAAGGTTTATTATCACAATAGTATCTATTTTTGAAAATAATATATTATTACTAATAACTATGATATTTCAGATTATATATTTATTTTATTATTTTATTTTGATGTTTTATTGAACATATTTTAACATTAAAGTATAATAATAAAACCAATTTGCTAATATCTTATTATTATTTTATTCTCATGTATTACAATCTTTGATGTGTAATGATTATAATATTTATTTACTATTATTATTTTTGATATTAAGTTATTTAATACTAGAATGTAAATAACAATAATTTGCCTATATATTATTATTACATTTGTTATTTCATATTTATATATTTTTATATTGATATGGTACATATTTATTCAATATCTAATATTAATATTGGTATTTATTTTATTTATTAATTTATTTGTATTTTAACACTTGGTCTTTATGGTATTGCTATTTGAGGGAAGACTGCCTGTAGGGTTGGAGTCTCAAGTAGAGCATGTCTCCCACTTCAAAAGAACGTTCAACACGCTGCTGATCAGCGTATAACTTCTGCTAGTTTTGAGCTTGTTGCAGATTTTCTTTTAGTGACTTCAAGATGTTTTGATTTTGTTGAAGCATATCCTTCGCTTGGAGAGCTCTACTATCACCAAACACCAAGTCTACAAAGTTAGGAGCATCATATCCATAGAGAGCCATAAAAGGAGACATCTTAATTGACATGTGATAAGAAAAATTATAACAAAACTCCCCCAAATGAAGCCACTTAACCCAAGCTCTTTGCTGTCTTGAAACATAATTTTTGAGGTAGCCTTCTAACCATTTGTTGACAATCTCACATTGCCCATCCGTTTGCGGGTGATAACTAGTGCTTGGAGTGAACACTGTACCACTCAACTTGAAGATCTCCTGCCAAAAAGCACTTAGGAACTTGCTGTCCCTATCACTGACAATGGTTTTAGGCAAACCATGCAAACGGAAAACTTCTTTAAAAAACAACTCAGCTACTTGAGCTGTTGAATTGAAGTAGTGATGGCATAGAAATGAGCAAATTTAGTTAATCTATCCACCACAACATAAATACAATCACGTCCTTGCACCTTGGGTAAATCAGTGATGAAATCCATAGCAATACTCTCCCATTTCTGATTCGGAATTGGCAAGGGCTGCAACAAACCTGCTGGAAAAGAATGTTCATTTTTATTCTTTTGACAAGTAGAACATTTTCTTATGTAATTCATTACCTCTTCCTTCATCCCTTTCCAAGCAAACCTTTTTCTCTGATCTGCTTATAAGTTTTGAACATGCCTTGATGACCAACAAGAGGAACATCATGAAAGGATTGTAAGATCTTCTTTTTTAACTTAGATTCAGGTATTAGAAAGATTCTACCCTTATAGAAGATCAACCCATCAACCAACTTATACCTTTCATCATCCAAATGACCTACAATGCTGGTTGCAATCTAATTTTTTGCATAATCAACAATAATTAACTCCTTCCAATCAGCTGAAAGCTCACAAAGTGATTGTAAATGAGGTCTTATGGATAAATCATCTGCAACTATATTGTTCTTTCCTTTGACATACTCAATATCAAAGTCATAGGCCTGAAGTTTGCTTACCCATTTTTGTTGCCTTTCATTCAAATCTTTTTGGCATATGAAATGTTTAAGATTATTATGATCAGTCTTAACTACAAATTTACTTCCCACCAAATATTGACGAAATTTAGACAAAGCATGCATAATGACAAGCATCTCTTTGTCATAAATTGAGTATAATCTTTCTGCTCCTCTCAATTTTCTGCTCTCAAAGACAATAGGGTGTTTGTCTTGCATGAGAACAACTCCTACTCCCTCACCTGAAGCATCACATTGCAATTCAAATGGTTTCTTAAAATGAGGTAGAGCCAATACTGGACATGAGCTCATAATCTGTTTGAACTTATCAAAAACTCCTTGTGTCTTATCTGTCCATAGGAAAGCTCATTTCTTGGTAAGATCTATAAGGGGGGCTGCCATGTGAGAATACCCCTTGACAAACCTTCTATAAAACCCACACAAGCCCCAAAATCCCTTCAAGTGAGTCACATTCTTTGGAGGTGGCCAATCAATGATGGCTCTAATCATCTTAGGATCAACTTTGATCCCCTTAGAACTGATAATATGGCCGAGATAGAGAAACTCTGTCATCTCGAACTCACATTTTGATTCTTTGGCAAACAAACATTCTACCTCCAAAATGCTAAGCACTTCTTCCAAGTGCTGAAGGTGCTCCTCCCAAGACTTGCTGAAAATGAGAATATCGTCAAAGAAGATAAGCACAAACTTCCTCAACTCCTGCCTGAAAATCTTGTTTATACAAGATTGGAATGTTGCTGGAGCATTTGTCAAACTGAATAGCATGACAAGGAATTCAAAATGCCCATAGTGGTATCTAAAAGCAGTCTTTTCAATATCCACTTCTCTCATCCTGATTTGGTGGTAATTGGATTGAAGATCAATCTTCGAGAAGTACATAGCCCCATGGAGCTCATCAATAAGCTCATCTATCCTAGGAATAGGATATCTATTCTTGATGGCCTTCTGATTCAATGCGCGATAGTCAACACACATTCGCATTGTGCCATCTTTCTTTTTGACCAACACCAAGGTTGAAGCAAAAGGGTTTTTGCTTGGCCGAATGAACCCCACCTCCAAGAGATCCTTGATGGTCTTTTTTATCTCATCTTTCTGCTTCTTTGGATAACGGTATGGAGTAGTGATGACCGGCTTTGCACCCTCTTCTAGCTCAATCACATGCTCACACCCCCTTCAGGTGGTCTTCCTGGAGGTAAATCACCAAAAACCTTGCTCTTCTTAGAAAGTAGAGATTGAATATCAAGAGGATATTGCCTTTTTTCTTCAACTGGATCAGTTGGTAGGATCATACATTTTGCTGCCCATTCAACTGGATCAGCCTCTCCATTCTTTTCAAAGACACTATTCTAGGGCCTCCATTGGACACCCCTCTCAAAACAACCTTCTTTCCATCAGCTTGGAATTTCAATTCCATAGTTTGCAAATTCAAGGTGATCTCTCCAAGAGATCGCAGCCATTGTATTCCCAAAATAGCATCAGTATCACCAATGCCAACAACATAAAAGTCATCTTTTACCTCATAATTTCCCAATTGCATGGAGAGATTGGGAATTTTTTTTGTGCATGATATGGTAAAACCATCTGTTATCATTACCTTAAATCCTTCAAACTTTTCAGTCTTCAATCCCCTTTTGACAACTAATCCTTCGTCAATGAAATTATGAGTTGCTCATGTGTCAATTAGAGCAACAATCCTTTGAGAACTAACCACTCCACGAACTCGAAAGGATTCATTCTTTTGGAAACTAGATAGTTGGGCAAAGGCACTACCATCTCCAATCTCCGACTCCTCTTCTGGAGCTTCTTCACCTTCGCTACTTGCTGTTAATTCAGATTTTGATCCATAATCAGAATAGCCCTCCATTTGATGTGCTTTGCCTTTTCCATAACAACGGTGACCCTTTGACTAAGGTTCACGACAAGTATAGCAAACTTCTTCCTTTCTAAGC
The DNA here is from genome assembly GCA_007115665.2 of Sequoiadendron giganteum. Taxonomy (NCBI): domain Eukaryota; kingdom Viridiplantae; phylum Streptophyta; class Pinopsida; order Cupressales; family Cupressaceae; genus Sequoiadendron; species Sequoiadendron giganteum. The sequence continues at coordinate 432,162,526 of CM021101.1, read as the reverse complement.
AGATCATGGAGTTCATCTGATATTTTTTGAGGATACTTATTGGGCTGACTTGGAGAAAACTTCTTCTTATCTGTCTTGAAAGGTTTAGACTGAAATTTTGGCCTTGGAGCAGCCAACTCCATACTCCTTGCTTTCTTGATTGCTTCATCCAAGGTCGGTGGATCAAAGGCTTTGACCCATCCCTTCAAAGGCTCCATTAATCCTTCAACAAAAAGTACCACAAGTCTTCTCTCAGTAATGTTGGGCACCATTACTGACAATCTTTGAAAATCAGCCACATAGTTTTCTAAAGATCCTTGTTGCTTCAGCTACGCCAATTCTCAGAATCTCAATTCAGGATCTTTGGTGTCAAATCGTTCAATCAGCTTGTTGGTAAATTCTTCATATGTGTGGATAAGGTTATGGCCAAGAGTGACCAAATCGTGAGTCCACCATTCGTGAGCCACTCCGTCCAAGTGCAAAGTAGCAAATTTTATTGCATCTTCTTCTGGCATTGGTCTAAGTGAAAGATAATTATCCAATTTTTGCACCCATGCCCTGGCTGTACACTTGTTACTACCATCAAAATGGTCCAAAGTTATCTTTCCCAAAGCTTGTTGAAAATCATTTCTATGATTCATTGGAGGACGATGTTCATTCCTTCCACCATTTCTTCTACTCCTTTGATTCATGAATTGATCAAAGGTCCAAGCATCTCTTATATCAGGTGGCAAAGTGACATACTCAATATATGCTTGTCTAGCATCATTTGCAAAAGGGATCCCAACTTCTGGTGGTGGTTCTTCCCTCAGAGTGAATGTAGGGAGAAGAGGTCTAGAAGAAGATCCTTTTGCGATTGTCACATGCTGTCCAACAATTCTATCCCTTCCATTTACCTCTGAACCATTATTACCATTATGGCCATAAGTTCCATTAACACCACTGTTACCACTGTTTTCACCAACTTGATTCTGTTGGGGCTGAGCATTGTTCTGACTAGCTTGCTGATCCAATTTAGCTAGCAAACGTGCCATCATGTTTAACATGTTATCAAACTTCTTTTCTGCTCTGACATCTTTTTCTTCCATTGAAAGTCTAGTCTCATCTAACATTCCTTCAACTGCTTTACCCGTTTCTCTCAAAGCTTCTGACAATGTCTCTGCTTCTGGCACTGGTGGAAACTGTATCTGAGATCTGGCCTGATTTCTGATGAAGTATCTGGTTTCTCTGTCACTCATCTGTCAATTGAATGGTTGAAAGTCACAGGATGGCAAGAACTTCTGCTCTGATACCACTGAAAGATACCCTTTTAAAAAAATTTGATTTTCAATAACAATTACAATGTAACCAAGCACCCGTTAAGGTTAGCTTAAACCAAAACGTTGCATAAAAGAACTCTAACCAAGAATGCGCCCTAAAACCACTTAAGGAGGAGGGGCAGGCATATAGTCAGAGGATCCCTAGGATCTACTGAATCAATAGTTACAAAGATTACAATTGAAAGAGAGAGAATCTAAATTCAACACCAAGAATGTGCACACAAGATCCTTTAGAAGGTGTGGTGCTAGCATATGGTGGAGTACTAATTGCATAATTGAAAGAAACTAGGTGGATAACCAGCCATGAGAGAAATTACAAATAACAATTCATCCATTGTGGCAGGCATTCACTCAAGAGTGGGAATTCTCAACTTTTCAGTGGGTAAGATAAGAGATACAAGTTTATTCTCCACACCGGCGGTAAACCATCCATGGGTACTTAATGTTTGCTTGAGAAATTACAAGTTAATGCAGCAATAACATATGGTTGGATTAGTACTACTAATTCACAACCTTACAATCAAATAATCTGCAATTTACGAGTATTACAATGATAGACAAAGCCACAATGTGAAGAATGATTATCTCAAATTAGAAAGCTCTTCAACACTGAAAAATAAGCTAAAATCTGATCTCTTTGAAGTCTGATAATTAAAATCAGCAAATTGAAACTGTAAATCAGCAACCTGTGAATCAATGAAATGCTTATATCTTAATCAATTTACCTCCAAATTGCGTGAAACCAAGTGCAATGAACCTTTGGAGGATAGGCACCCATGTCATGACGAAGAAACAGCTCCAAAAACCCGGCATTTATTTATTAGCACAATTCCCAATGCACATAGAAGGTACGACCCTGGCAAGGGCGATTTTGCTAGTATAAATCACACACTTTGAAATAAAATCTGAAAATTACTAAGAGGGGTCGCCATGACCTTAGCAATGATATTATTGAATGCCCATAACAAAAATAAAATGATACAAGAAGTTGTGAATAAAATTTGCTTTCAGTTGTGTAAATATCAACTTGAAATCTGGAAAACACACCAAAATTCTCCACTTTGAAGCTCTATCTGCTAGTCTGATTTGAGAAGCAACTTGAAATCAATTAGGTGTTATCTTGCAAACACGAAATTGAATTGATACTAGGAGGTCAACATTCCTCGAAGTGCAAAATGAGTAGTCATTTTAACAGCATAAGTTTGGCATAAACATTAGATACCAAATGCTAGAGCAAAGCCTCATTTTTAAAGAGGAAAAGACGCCATAAGCCTTGTCATATTTTAAATTCAAAAAAAGAATAATCCTTCTCCAAAAGGCGTCCACTTTATGGCAAATAAAACTTAAGTAAAAATTATTTAAACTTCTTCATGAAGGCGTCCCCCTTCAAGTCCCTCTTTTAAACACAACTTTAAGTTAACACCTTAGGCCAAGTGGTCAACTTCAAATTAGAACATTTTGCCTTGAAATGAAGAATTTCATCAAAATAATGCTTTTGAAAGCCAAAGCTCAACCTTGAACAACTGCTCCAACAGGACATGACGAGCTGAAGACTGACAACTGCCAACTGCCAAAAATAGTATTTACTATAAATAGTAAACACCAAGGAAAAACCACAAAACCTCCAAGCAAGGAAACCCTTGATTCACCTCAACGAGCCTACGGGCCTTCGGATTAGGCTGATGAACAACTGATAGGATCACTGATGAGAAGGGGACATTACAGAGGTTGTGGGCTTGGTGACACCTTCATCCATTCCCTACCTAGAATGTGGTAGTTGTTTACTACTCTATCTAATAAAATAAATACACAAATTAATAATAGAGACGACAATGCATACCAAATACATGAGTAAAATACATCTTTAATTCACACATGAAATTAGTATAGAAGAAGACTAGAGATGGTCAACCAAGGGTTAGAGTCGATCTACCCAGATCACACTACTTTCCTTGATGATACACAATCTATTTCAAGGATCCAACAATTGCCAGGATCACAACCATCAAGGAATCGACAATTATAACTACCTGAAGCCGACGACCAATTAATAGAAACAGTTAAAACATAGTCGGATAACCAATTTTATTGAAACATAATAATAGACATTGTACACCAACTACATCATCCCCCCCAAAAGAAAAAGTCTTCATCTAGATGACAAGTAAACATCAATTAACATTTAGGTAGACTTGCCAAACTAATGACGATATTGTAGAAAAGGACCTGCAAACAAACTTGGAAGTGTAATTTGCAAACTCAAACATGGAGTGTATTTGGCAAATCAAATGAGTGCAATGAAGGTCTGGTGGTAGTGTCCCCAATGGGTCAAGGGGCAACACCTCTTCCAGGGGTTTGGTGGCAATGCCCAATTTAAGACTTTTAAAACCACATAAAACTTCATAGTGCACATCATTTTCATGATTTTTTAAGAGGCCAAAAAAAATGCTGACAAGGCCAAAAATAAAGATTTCAAAGTGTTGAACCACCATATGCCAATATGTGAACAATGCTTCAAACCAACCAACCAAGGGACCTGTTGACGTGTTTTTTATGACAACACCAACACAGAATAAAGTTGTCCAACGGTCACTCTATTCCCTCTTGATCAAAGTGTCCCACATGCTAAGATTGCTTGAAAGTTCATGTGTTCGACTCCAAGGTTCCTTTTATTGCGAATAGACTCAGTTGGTTGATGTGTTTTGCTGGATTATTCCAAGGGGACTTACGTAGTTGTTCGATTTTGTGAAGCAATTAGGACATGAAAGATTTGACAATATTGTTCTGGTATCTGGACTGACCCGGAAAATGTTGAATTAAAGGGAATAAGGATAGGAATTCTACAATCTACTTCTAAGGGGTGGAATGTGAAGATCAATTCGGACAATCTTCAAACCAAAATTCGCTTTGCCTCCCTTCGGACAACTTCCGCAAAGTTGGTGCAATCTTCAAAGGATGAGAGAAATATTCAAACCATGACACAACATGTTCATACCATCACAACGATGCATATGGACATATGAGCCGCAATCGAAGTTAAGCGCTATTACTCTAGTTGACCACGCAAGGCGAACTAACCGTCAGCAAGTCCGCTAGTGGTATGGACGAGAGAAGACTTGCTCAAATTAAACACCACACTCCACAGCTAACAACTACTTGCATGAAATAAACGTCTATTTTACTCTATCTACCTTGAATTGGAAAGATGAAATGGCCTCGCTAGCTACTCATAACAAAGAAGAAATCACCAAGCAATGAAACTCTTTGTATTATGAAAAGTGTTTACAACAACCGTTTACAAAACTTTCAAAGGAAAGTTTTCTTCCCTCCTCAATCTAAGCTAACTTCTAAGCTCTACTCTCTAACTTCTATCTCCAATACTCTCTAGCTCTGATCTGAAGTCTAATTCTAATTAATTACAAATGAGGGGGGATACCCCTTTTATAATAAACCCAGTCCAGTGGACGGTTCAGATCTGATTACAATAAAGGGCTCAGATTGAGCCACCCATGCCCTAATTAGGGTTTATGCCCTAAAAACCGCCACTGAGAGGAGTGGGGCAATGAATGTGCAGAATATTCTCCACTCCTCTGCAGGCCCACTACCTGCAATCAATGCACATCGTCCTCCTGCAGCAGATCGTCGTCCAGAAGAGCGTTTCCTTTCTCCTTCTCGCTGGCTGCAAATCTGGTGAATCTAGCTAATACTTCCTCAACTTCCTGATCGGAGATAGGAGGAATGTGATCCAACTGAAACTCTAAAACTGCAACTGTTTGCCCATGCCGGGCACATGATTTCTTCCAGGCAACAAGGGCATCCTGGGTGTTTTGTATGATGCTAGAGAACGTGGCAGTGTTCTCGAAATCGTCCTGAGTGAAGGTTTTCACCTCAGAGAAGAATGGCGTCAATCTGTCCTTTAGTCCATCTGCAGTTATCTCTTCAGAAGTCAACCTCCTGGCAAAGATTGCCTCCAATGTGTTGAGAACTCCATCCAAGATGTTCGTCATGGCCTTCCTGACCCTGACCGAATCTGCTTGTGATGCATCATAGAATCCCCGGCCTGTGACTACTGAAGAATACCATCTGGCAAAGTCGTATCTATCTCCCTGCTGGATAACACCTCCCTCAACCAAAGTGTGTTGAGGTATGCTCATCAAAGCCCCTAGACGGAGAACAACTCTCGTCTGATAGATGCGAGCCTCACCCCAAGCATGGTTAACTGCCTCCACTCTAGCCATAATATCGGAAGCTTTCCCATAGGCATGTGCAAGATCTTCCATAAACTTTCTTGTCTCTGTACGCACATTGGCAACCCACGTGTCTGCCTGCTGTGCCATTCTCCTTAAATCTTCTAATCCGCTGATTGACTCCCTGAAAAACTCAGCTGGGAGCTCGATTGCAGGATTTTCTTGCCCACAAGGACGGGACAAGTGCTGCACGTAGCCAATTAGTGCCCGATGTTCTACCTTCAACCTTTTGTACTTGCCCTCAACATGGGACAATCTGCCCTTGAGTGCCCGATAGGAATTATCGCACTCCTCTACCACCTGTGCCCCATTAGGGTGGCCTAGTTCCATGGTTGTCACAATGTAGTTCTCAGGAACGGCCTCGTCTCTATCACATTCCTCCCGTGGAATTGCCATATGCAAGGTTCGGGATCCATCCTCATCTGTGGATATTCTGGAAAACTTCCTAGCCTTCTTTTTCGTTGGAGGTGCATTGATTCTTTGCAGCAATTCCTCCATCTTGATTGCAGGATCGGCCTCATCCACAAGATCACGCCTCATCCTATCCCTCAGCCAGTCTGGCACCTCCTGTCGTGTGTTTGCTATGATGAAAGGCTGCTCTACCTCGGCCTCTACTTCATGGCCCTTGTTCCGACGAGGCTCATCATCATCTATGGGCTCAGTGTCCTGAGCTTTGGGCATCTCGATTGGAAGCAGCATCATCCTCGAGAGCTACCTCAATCTTATGCTGAAACTGAGTATCTGTGGCAGTGCCTTCATCGGTCTCCTGCCGGTTCTCCTGTTGATTATCCTCTTGGGGCACGTTGATGCTCTGGCCCACGGACTCCCTACGAAGTGGCTGGCTCTCTATTTGTACTGCCTGTTCTGCCTGTAACCTCTCCCTCTGATCAGCAAATAGGGACACTTCCTGTATGCTTGGAGAATGTGTTCGAACCGGCATGTGCAAGGATTCCTCAACTATCACAGGCTCCGGTCGAGCTGACTCTTTTCCCTTAGGCTCTGGAGTTGGATTACTCCGTCTCCTCGGATCAGTCAATGGTAACCTGCTGTCTCCCATCAAATTGTAGGTAAGGGGAATTGACCTTCCTTTTAGTCGGCTGACATGCCTCTCTATCCAACTCCGTGTAAATGTCAGGACTGGGATACAAAGTGTATCCAAGTCGGTGATCTCTGGCTCTGACCAATCTGGGAGTGGCAAGGGCGTGTTTCTTACTGTATCGTAATCAGCTTGTACAACGTTTATGTCCTCCTCAATCTGATCTGGTACAGGAATAATCTCGCACTCTCTGATCATTGCCAATGGTATCCGGGAAAACATCCTCTTTCTGACTTCGACCTCATCCGCTGCACTTGCCCAAAAATCTTCTATTTGTGCCTTGTGCCTAAACTCCTCTGTCAATATCCACCTGATATTTCTATGAGGATCGTAGTAGTGTCTGCTGGAATGGTAAGAAAGTTGAAAGAACTGGAGCTCCGCCTCTGCCTCCCTTGCTGCCTGCAGTGATGGGCATACTTAGTCTGAATTTCCCATAGCAATCGGGAACCCAAGTCCGCCCTTCTTCTTCTTCTTTTGAATCTTATCGTAGGCAATCATTTGCCTAGAAACTTCCAGCATCACTACCCTGTTCGTGGGATATCGGGGCAACCTGTATGGGTAGGAAGAGAATCCCTGCAGCCTTATGTAAGTGAATTTTGGGAATTGGATAAACCAACATCCAAACTTCTCAATCATTTCTTGTGCTTCCCTCGATATTTTGTGATGGGTCCTTTGCTGCAAGGTCCTTGTGATGTGCATAGTAAAGGCAACGTTGACTCTTTTGTAATTAGTAGTGCTTGTCAAATGCAACTGCGGACAAGCCTCGTATATTTTGAATTGCTGAGAACCGCAACCAATTGGCTCTTTGTAAGAGATCCCCCTATATCTTGTCATGCGAGCCAGCATATAGACGAGGTAAGAGCCCATATAAAATGTTTTAGTCCTCCTCACATTGCGGAGCTGCTCATGTAGACCATCACTGATTAACAGTGCCCAATCCATGAAATCCTTGCCCTCCAGCACCAAGTTGATAAAGTAAAACATCCAAGGTTCGAAGACGAACGCTTGGGGACACCCTCCAACTCTACTCAACATCATAATCAGGTCGCCAAACTCTTGCTTCAAGTCTTCGGAAATTATTTGTTTGGGCAACTTCGTACGAGTTGGTTTGGGCTTGATCATCCACCTAGTGTTTATCACATCAGCACAACGGTCCATTGTAGATGAATACATTCTGTCAGCCCTGTCCTTCGTTTTGTAAATCATTTTCTCGTGGGCGGGGATCCCGAATGCTTCTCCGATTGCTTGTGGTGTCAGGTAAGCCAGCACCTTGCCATCTGGCGCAACGATCGTCCTCTTCTCTGAATCGTAGTGGTGAGAGCATTCCATAATGAGTTCCGGGCACCGGATGGCTGGTGGAAAATTTGCAGCTGCATATAACCCGCTTCTGACAATGCTATGTGAAGTCACTGATGGGCGATGGCCTCCAGTCCCCATTATCCTTCTTTTGAACGCCTCCAGGTTAAACGAGCCCAGGTTTGTGTCTGCCAGCCTGCCCAACTTTGATGTGAATTTTGATTCTGGCAGGAAAGACTTGCTTAATTTCTTGATTACTGCCTGTCTGGACTCAGCGTGGACGTTCTTGCCTGCAACTCTTCTACTTGACTCGGCCATTCTGCAAAGGGGTAAGATAGTCAGCAAACAAGATTTCATAACAATAAAATATCACTTTTGAGGGTGCCAACAGATTTTTAAATAAAAAGGCTGCAACACTTTGCCACTTTCAGCTGCAAACCTCAACTGCGCTTGTTTACTTCAAGGTTTTCTTAGAAGTTTCTCTACTTGCAGCAACACAATGTCAGATGCTTGGAAATGTTTGCCTGCAGCAATTCGCCTTCAGCAGATTTGAAACTTCCTTCTTCAAGTTCGTACTTTCTTCCTAACCTAGCAACTTTCAGTAACTTAAAACTTTCTTCACAAGTCGCACTTCAGCATTCAGCAACTTCACTTTGACGAATTCAAACTTCGTCACAATTGCAGCAATTTGGGAACTCACTTCTCAGCAACTTGAAATCTTGACAAGGTAGGTCACACTTCTCCAACAAGTTTGTGACTTCAGCGATTCGTACTTCAGCAACTCCAGTCCTCCAGAAATTCGAAATCCTCAACCTCTAGCTCTCTAAAAATTCGAAATCATCAGCAACTTTCAGCTCTTCTCACAAATTCGAACTTCTCACTTTCAGCTCTTTAGCAACTTGTGAGAGAAAAATTAAGAGGACTTCAAAACTTATAGTTTGGTCAAATTCCTGCAGAGGCTAAACTTAGTAAACATTTTGAATTCATTTTCCCTCTCTTTTCCAGTCGCAACACTTGTCGTCTGAAGTATCGGAATCTCAAACTTCTAGAATTGTGAATTCATCACCTCTGCACAGGCCTGCCTCGTTGCATTTGATTTCTTAAAATATTAAATCGTTTACTTCTTCGAGCAATTTCGAAAAGTTTGGCTAAGGCATTCTGGCAAAATTATCAAGTTCAGACTTCTTAGTGAAATTTCTCATCCATTTCATTCGTTTGCCTTAGAGAAATTTCTTAAATTTGCCTTAGGAATTTAAAAAAAATAGGTACTGGGCCAAAATATCCATCGAAACAACGTGAGTGAGGCGTGGAGTAACTCTGGATCACTTCCGAATTGCAAACGTCCAATACCCAGAATAAAAATCTTCCTGAAATCCATTGTTTTCATGTGTATCCGGACGAAGGGGTACGTTTAATTTTTTTATTATTTAAAATAATAAAAATGGCTAATGTTTATTTCTTCCCTTCCGGATGTCTTTCACTCCTGCAATTTCAATCTTCTTGGCCTTGGCAAATTATCTTGATTTTTCCTGAAGAATTTTCCTCTGAAGATTTTTTTGTACCTCTGGCAACTGGCATCATCCTCTAGGCGTATTCATTATTTTATTTTCCCTTAAGAAAATGCCTTAGGAATTTTTGAAAATTAAAATTTTATCTCTAGAGGGCGCACTTGAACATGTCATGAACCTCATTTTATTCCTTAGGCAATTCCACGCCTAGACGTTCTTAGCAATTTTCATGCTTAGCAAAAATTTCTTCACTTTTCAACTCCATAGGCGCCTTTCGTATAATAAATTCCCACCTTCAAGCGCAACTCACATAGTAAAGGGGAAAAGAACAAGATAAAATTACGCCCCTCTTAGTATTATTTCCTTCTTAGCAAGTAGTGACCCCTCAACTTCTTTGAGCGCATATGACATAGGTAGCTTCCACCTTCAAGCGCATTTCGTTCATCACCCTACGCCTTTAGCTTTTAGCTTTTATGTTTTACCTTGGGCGCATATGCCATGGAGAGGAGGAATTCCCACGCCTAGGACATGACCCTTCATCTCCCTCTGGCGCATATGGGCTAGCATACTTTCATGTTGGGCGCATTGCTAGTGCTAGGAGGAATCCCGCCCCTTTCAAGTGTCCCTTCACCTCCTCTTGGCGCATATGGGGGTGTTGGCTTCCATGTTTTAGCGCACTTCATTCATGTGTAGGAACGCGCCTCTAGCAAGTGGCTCTTCACCTCCCTTTGGCGCATTTAGGCCAAGCAACTTCCATTTCCCAAGCGCATTCTCCTATGCAAGATGGAAAACCCACGCCTAGCTAGTGGCTCTTCAGCTTCCTTGGGCGCATTTAGCCCTGTGAGGAGGAATTCCTTCTTTATCTTAGGCGCATATTGGCTAGTGAGGAGGAAAATGCTATGCCTTAGTGAATTTTTTCACATTTTTTTGGTGACCCTTCAGCTTCTTTAGGCGCATATGGGGGTGTGAGAGGGAAAAACTCTTTGCCTTAGAAGAATTTCAATGCCTCTTGAAGGCGCATTTTGGGATGCCTTAGGAAGTTTGATGCCTTAGAATAATTCCCAAATTTTGGTGACCTTTCACCTTCCTCTTAGCGCATTTCACACCTTGCTCAGGAAAATCTCACACTTGGAAAATTTTGAAGCTTTCATTCCTCCTGGGCGCATATGAAGGTGTTCACTTGTCAGTTATGTTTGTAAAATTTCCAACGCCCCAACCCTATTCTGGCTTTCTATTTTTAGCAAATTCGGAGAAATTAGGGTTTCATTGATTTTCACCCTGTTCTGAACTGGAACTGGCGTGGTTGTGTCTCCATCGGGTGCTGTCATCCTATTCATATCTTATCTGGCGCAATACATGCTATTTTTAGCCATTTGCTATTTTTAGTAAACCCTAGAATTGATCAATTTCATATCTCCGTTTGCTTTGAAATTTGTTCCACTTGTACTTGATGCTGCAAGGGGCTCGTTCACACCTTTTCCCTGACGAGGACGTGCTATTTTTAGCCATTTGGTGACTTGCTAAAAATAGTAAGTATTTAGTTCGTGTTCAAATTTTACCGGTAGCCTGAAGGATGCTGATTTCGGTGGCGTGCTTCGTTCTGTCATTTCTGCATTTTGCTTCATCTATTTTTAGACGTGGCAGGAGAAACCCTAATCTGACTTGCATGTGCTCTGATTTGTTCCTGGCTGTCCTTGATCGTGCTTGATTGCACCTGATTGCTGGGCTGGAGTGGTGGGTAGCTGCTGGGATGATACTGCTATTTATAGTAAGCGTTTGGAAAGTGGTCACCCGGATGTCGGGCGAGTTTGCATGTCACAATGCCCGTGGGATCTCAAAAAACCCAGAAAAACCCAGAAAATTGGTCAAAGTTTTGGCACTGGCTAAAAATAGCAAGTCCTTGAAAACTGACCCGATCCATCTACATGTCATATCATTGCGAAGGCCTCGCAAAACCCACATGGAATATCTAGACATGCATTGAAAATTCTTGCATGCAAACCCTAAAAATAGCCTCGGGAGGCTGAACTCTGAAAGTCACCATCTCGCCTTGCATGTTACATCATCGCGAAGGTCTTCGAAAACCCAGATCAATTCCCCTGTCACTCACCGGAGAATTGCTCGTTTAAATCCTGAAAATAGCCTCCGAAGGCTGAACTGCTAAAAATAGCCAATTGTCGGAATCCATTCAAATTTCGCGTGTAAGCATTTTGAAGCTGCCTGATTGTGGTGGAATTGACAGAATTCCAAAATCTTGATAAAATAGCCCCAAATTGAATACTTACTAAAAATAGTAAGTTGTCGGAATACAGTGAAAATTTAGTGGGACCCTGCTGGAAGTCTTCTGACTGCTGTACTAAGCTCGAATTTCAATTTTACAACTCAGTTTGACCTTTAATAAGCCTGACTAATGAAAACCCTAATTTCACAGACTTGAACAATACTTCAACCCAGGTCAAACGACGAGACATCCCCGGAAGGACCAGAGATAGAGAGAGAGACGCACTAACCAAAGCCAAAAGACCAGAACGGAGCAAAAATTAGGGGGGTCCCCATCTGGGATGGGGTGATGTGTGAAAAAGGTCACAACAGGACCTCATCTAATTACATGCTGATGGAGTTTGCAAATGGTTGAGTCATACTAGAAGGCCATACAATGGAAGGAGGAGGGAAAGTAGATGGCCATACAATGCAATAAAGTCGTCGACAACTACAATAATAGTGTCGTATGATGGAGATTGATGGTCATACGAAGAAGCAAACTGATGATGCTATGCATTGAAATTGACGTATGATGTGTCTTGGAAATGGCCATATGATGTAGGGGAGTGAACTTCCTAAAGTGAGCTTTTGTGTAATGTGAGCCAACCATATGATGCAGATGGAGTGAGTGTAGGAAGACCATTTGAGGCAGAAGTTTCGTATGATACAAGTTGTTGTGGCTATACAGTACAAGGAATCACTAGATATTGTCGTATGTTGCAACAGATTGTGAGCCCACACCGTATGTTATACAAGGTTGCCAACATCGTATGGTATAGTTGATTTCAAGATTCGTGCGATGCATAATGGTTGTACGGTGGAATTAAGAGTGAACCATATGACAACCAAGTATCTTTTGTGTTTTGTATGCTATATCCAAGCCATATGTTATGATTTGAGTGAAGTCGTACAATAGGACCATATACCTACCATACAATGTGCAAACTAATTGGTTGTACGCTGTGTTGAATGACTGCTTGTTTTGGTTGTACGTGGTGTTGAATGAGCACTTGTTTTGGCTATACTATGTAAAGGGATTTACGAACCCACCGTGCTATGTAGCTTGGTCGTACGACATAATCTAACCATTTAATATAGTCGGGTTGTGTAATTAGGCCTTTTATTATTTTCTCCAATTGTCGAATAATATTTTCACCTCTTCCTTTCCACCGTTTATTTAATTTCTATTTTTCTTTTTCTTTTTCAATAAATTTTCTATGAAGTTGATTTAACTTTACCAATATCTTTCTTATTACTCTGAGATGTACATTCCATAATTTTGCATTCTTCTGCAAAGTTGGGTACCTCTGCTGTTACTATTGTTTTTTGCAAACCATGGACTACGTCTCACACACATAAACTGTCCAAGTTTGTAAAATCATTTTTGATCGGTTGCTCTTCACCAAGAGTTGTGCTTTCAAGAGAGTTACAAGTTGATGGAAATATCTTATAGTCCTCCATTTGCTAGTGAAATAGGCCATGGAGAGAATTTGTTTCATCCTTTGAGCATGACCGTAATTCTAGAATCCCTTTGTCATTCGGTTCTATTGGACCTAGGTCATGATTCTCTATCCATTCTTCTTCAGAGTCCAATTCTGACGAATTGGAGGAAGTTGCTTCCTCACTTACGACTTGGTTCTTTAAATCAATTACATAGTTCCAACCCTTGTTTTCAATGGAGATTGTATTCTTTTTCCAATTGCGATTGGCTTTGGCTGCTACCAACCAACCCTAACCTAACAATGTGTCGTACACTTTCTTCCTTAATGAAATGACAACAAAGTTCTACAAAAATGCTCGGGTTCCAATAATTACCTTTTGTCCCATTAAAACTCCAAGTACCTTAATACTTTGCTGATTTGCAGCCACCAGTTTAAGCGGCCAAATTGTCGGCTTGACAAGACTTCTCGAAGTGACTTCTGGAAGTACTTTCACACCAGACTCACCATCAACAATTGTATTGGTGAGATTCCTTCCAAGGATCTACATATTCACCACCACTAGTTTCTTTGCCATGTGTTGTACCCAAAATCATTTTTTGGCATTTTGCTTAAATTAAGCTAAATCATGTAAAAATGTTGTCAAAAGTTTGTTTTAGGTCAAACCAAACATAAGGTTTTTGTGGGTTTCTGTCAAGGAACATATGTGTAAAATTCTAAAAAATTTAAAATTCGGGTTTCGTGCCCCTTTTATTTAGGGAAACCCCTGAAAATAGGACCTTCTCAGAAATGATTGAAAATGATTTTGATAGGATTAATTGACTTCACGATCGCACTCGTCAAGTCAGAATCATCTAAAAACATGTTTTACTTTGGTGGGTCTATTCTTATTTTTCAAGAACAAAGTTAGGAGCTCCGCAACCATTAATGGCAGATTGGCCAATACCAGGTGCTGAGAGCTAAACTTCAAAAGCTTCAACGAAGAAGCCATGGTGGAAATATCCCGAAAAGGTGTTGTTTGATGAAGGAGATTCTCAAAATGGAAAAGGCCAAAATTTGACTAACTCTGGAAGGAAGACGCCCTACTACCAAGGAAGAAATACAGTTAAGGGTCAAAAGGTGCACCTCTTGAAGAAAGGCGCCCTTTGATCTCAAAGGGCAAAAGTAGTCATCAGATTCATCGGAAGAAGTCATCCTCTTCATGTTCATACTGGCTAATCAATGCATCGTCAAACCAGATCATCTGATTCAGAGATCACCGACAAATGTCAACGAAGTATGGAGATGCTGCAAGCAATAAACAGAGTCAAATCAATGAACTTCATAGCAAAAGTGCCCCTGTTGGCCAGGGGTGCCCCTCATTTCAACGCACCTAATGAAGTTATCTAAAACTGCTTTATACAAGGCATTTGTCCATCTCTCTTCCAACTTTGTGATTAATCCGACAACACGTTCAGGGGACATGTCAAACAGTCAAATGTTGAGATCAAGCAGAAAATGCCAAATGTGAAGGCTGAAAGAAGAACATAAAAATTGGCTAAGTGTTGGTCAAAAGAGCTCCTCTTGAAGAAAGGTGCCTAGTCTTTTGAGGATGTAGATGCAGTCTTTTTGCTCAGTGACCTCCAGGATGACCTTCTCCACTTTGATCGATCTTGACAACGAAACCATCAACGACGGTGTTAGACATTTCAGTCACCTGCTGACAAAGATCAAACTAAGGCAGTTTATAGCATGAACATTATCAGTCAACCAGTCAAAAAAGCCCCTGTTGGCCAGGGGCACCCTTAGATTTGAAGGGTCTAAACTTACCTTCAGAAGTTGAGAAACCAGTTGTCCTTTCCAGGAGTGAGCTAGTTACCCAATGCACGGTCAAGCAAATCCATCTGACACGCTAGTCAACCGACACGTCAGATCAAAGCACAAAGGGTCTAAAAGGGGAAAACGAAGAATAGTCATGAAACTTTGACTAAGGCAAGGCTAAAAGTGCCCCTACTAGAGAAAGGCGCCCTTTAATCTGGAGCCTCAAACTCAGGTTTCTGGCTTGATGACTCCCATGCATACCTCTTCAGGACGGTTCAATCTCAACAACAGATCCGTCAACAGTTGCCAAAGATCAACTGAACGACCGAGAGCAAGGATTGAACAGAGGCACTTCAGCATAAAAAAGTGATGAAAAAATGTTCAAACTCAAGAAAGGACGCCTAAAAGGTCAAAGGCAATTTGTTGACTTGAGTTAAGAGATTTTGGAGGCAAAAAGAGGCCAAACACTCCACGATCAGTGGAAATCAACTTTTTGAACTCCAAATCAGACTAAATCAGGCCTAAGTCATGAGTTGGTGCCCATACTTGATGCATTTCAACTTGAATCATTATATAATCAAGCTAGGCGTCCCTTTCTCATTTATTCTTTTGCAGGTTGAAGATCAAAACAACAATTTGCTCTCAAAGACGTATTTTCAAGATGTGGCAAGGGTTTTGAACCGTTCTTCAATATTTTTTGAAGATCAGTGGCATAAGGAGATTTCTTCTCAGAGGTTGAATTCAGAGGCAGATTTTTACAAAGAGGCAGTTAATAACTTCCAATCCACCTCTTGTCTACTTCCTCTCTTCTGTCTTAAAATTCGTGCATGTCACAAAAAGCAATAGGCTATTAGAGATCTGGCCAACTGGGTATGATCAACATAATTTTCCAATAAAACCCATCTCTTCAGATTTTCCAGAAACAGTAAACTTGCTGCCCCTATTTTTAGGGATTTTTCCAGAAAAGTCTCAGAATAAAAAATCTAAGGATCTGGGTTTGTTCAGCATTGAAGCACAAACAAAACCCATGTGCCAAATTTTTCCCGGAAAAATACTTCTCGGCATACGCTATTTTTAAGGGTTTTCAGAAATTGTTAGAACAGGTTCGTGTGCATAGTCGATCTTTAAGTCTTTCAGAATGCAGTACTCCCAGGTACAATACAAGACGAAAACGGTCTTGTACCATGATTTCCTGAAAACGACTGACACAGACCTACATCAAAAGAACCCAGAGGTTAATTTTGAGGATTTGGAGGGCATGAATCAAATCGCGCTGCAAAACATAGAAGAATCCGAATTGCTTCAAGCCGCATCAATCCCTATCACATTAGAGAGTGTGGAGCTTGCAATTGCTTGCATTAAGCATTACAATCCTGCCACAAGAGAAATCCGATCAGTGGATGGAAGAGTGATTTACAGCTTGAAACCAAAAGACATTGAAAAATGTTTTGCTATTACACGATGCCCTATCAAAAAGGTCATATCTGTGGAGGAATGCGAAAAGGTATTTGAAGCTTCAAAAGACAGGTGTTTGCAGAAAATGGTTGAACAATGCTTGAAGGTGAAAAAGGCCAGCTTGCCCAAATTGGTTGGACGAGGAGAATTCAGAGACGAGTACGTAGTGTTGATCACTCTACTTAGTAGGATCACTGGACAGGAAGAGGGCAATTAGTTTCAGTCGTGGATGTACTACATCATTGCCAAGATTATCAATAAAAGAGAACATTATGACTGGGCCTCCTTGATCAGTGACACACTCCACCAACAAATTACCGGGTTTATAGAGGCTCATAGGTTCCACATGTGTTCCTACTTGGTATACCTGATTTCCTTCCAAGGCGAGTTCAGGACACTAACACTATGGGGACCTTAGGTGTGCAGAAGGTCCAGGAATACTTTCCCTATCTTGAATTTACTCAAGCGGAACGACACTTCAAAAAGATAAGCGACCTCTTCATCATGCACATCATACGAGATCTCGACCATGAGATGCACGTGCGTATATCACCAGCAGCCAAGGAGGCAATGGTGGACTGGGCAGATTGGTTTATCCAATTCCCCACCTTCACCTACATATGTGTGTATGGTTACAATGGTCACCCTGCCATGATGCCACGCTACCCTTCAAATAAGGTAGTGTTCATGGAATTTCTAAGGCAATTGGCTGAATTTCACTCTCACCTACGCCTGAAGAAGAAGTCAGCTACAAACTTTCCCATTCAGATGGGACTCTATAGTTGTAAAACAACGGCAAATGCCAAATTGATGAGCCAAGAAACGGTGAGGCTCAATCTCAAGTATCTCATTGAGAGGTGGTCATCATATGATCCAAGAGTCCTTTATGCAACGCATCTTGAGCAATGCTCATCACATGAATCTTCTATGGAAGATTACTGGGTCAATTGTGACGATGAGTTTGAGGTACGAAGAAGGAACTATAGCAGGTTTAAGCTCTCACAAATTGCTGACTTTATGTCAGAAGACATTGAGGGCCTATTTTACGATGAAGGGGAAGTCATTCTCCGCTCGTTCTTCATGGATCAAGTGGACTCACAGCCACTTGTAAGAGTGGATTGGTATGCAAAAGAAAAGAAATCTATAGAGGAAAGGATGAGTAGAGTGGTTAGAAATAGTCGACTCTACCTAAACGATAAGAGGACAAGGAAGGTAGTACTTCCCCAAACAAAGCCGCCACCGGTTCAGTCTACACTACCTTCCACGTCCAAGAAGAAGCCCAGAAGAAAGTAGTGGAGCAATCCTCCCAAAGGGATGAGGATGTCAGGGCTTACATGGGGGAGAACACAGATGGCTGATGCAAATCAACAAGAAGTACACGTGGAGACAGCCACCAATTTACTTGAGGTAGTAGAGACTGTTGCAACTAAGCCAGAGCCAGTGATTGAGGCAATCACGGTCGAAACAGAGCCCATACTAGAAGTCGTTGCAGCAGATACAAGTCCGGTGTTTGAGACAAAGACGCCTACTTCACCACCATCACAGCAGTCACAAGTCCCCATCGACTTGGACTCTCTGCTGCGAGACATCACTACAACACAGTCTCATTCATCAGGCATTCAAGGGCCCAACATTCCTCCTTCCAATGAGGCTAGTCAAAATTCCATCTGGCTTGAGGGTCTCTTAAGAAGGAAGAGGGATAGGCCATCCTACCAACTTGACTTCACCGAGTTCGATGATGTCCCTGCGGACATGCCGAAGAAGAAATTGAAGAAGCAAGTACATGTAGGAAGGAATGTGGATAATGAGTTCATCATAAAGACTGCTACCCCACCTGAGAACATAAACAGACATGAGGTAGGGGTTGAAGACTTCACATTGTCGAAGATCAACCTCAGAAAGACCACTCTACAGGTGGAGGCAGACCTTCTCGGAATTGCCTTAGCGAGCGCCCAAGAGAGGATGGCTAAGGATGGCCAAGACAAAGCAGCCTTAAAGGTTGAAAACCGACAATTGAGGATGTACATTTCCAGCTTGATGCACGACACTCCCAACTTCTTTGCTTTTCCACGGGAAGTGCTTGACGTCCCCGCGGAGCAAAACCATCATTAGTTGATCACATATGGCAAACACTTGAAAAATCAAGTGGATGAATTTGTTGTCAGAGGACGATGTATGCTGGTGGAAACATACCAGTTGAGAGACAAAGCGAATGGACTCTGCTAAGAAATCCAGCAATCAAAACTAAGGACAGCAGAGAAGAGGCCAAGGGATGAAATGACAGTTGCTGATTTGTAATTGGCATATCAATCAGTTACCACCATAGAGAACAAGCAACATCTTTTTGCTTGGAAAGAACAGATGGCATACAAGGTGAAAGCCTATGATGCCAATTCTGTGGAACTGATTGACTACAGATATATTGTCGCAGGTATTATCAACTTCGCAAGAACGTTGGTAATATCTTTCCCTCACATAGAATATCAGCACGAGGGAGGAGACTACGTTGAGCTAGGAACAGTGCAAAATCGATTCCGAGACATCATCCATATCACATTCCTCGATGATCCCGATGGTTGCAAGTTGACCAAAGTTGCAGCCATGTCTACCAAGTTGGATGACGCAGCTGCCAAGTGCATAGACTATCAGCAACAGCTTGTGATAGTTGAAGAAATGCTAAGACACCACGCTGTCAACTTGCAGAGCACTAATTGCCCAGAGGCTGAAGAGCTCAACGATTGGATAAAGGCACTGTTGACCAGTGGTTATGAGGTGTAAAGCACCAGAAGAAGGACGTCCTACCCTCCAAAGTAGCATTAATAGTGACATGAGTTAACTTGATGCCTCATTCCAAGTTAACTCCATGTCCCACTGATCTTGCATGTCAGATCTCACCAATTATGGATGTCTATTTCTAGATCTCCACTAATTGTGGATCTCTATTTTGGAGACACATTTGTAATTTAAGTTCACTTTTAGTTGGGTTTCGAGGTAGACTTCTAGTTTGACTTTTGTTTAGTTTCAGTTAACTGAAGTAGATTTCCAGTTAACTGCTTGCTCACCTACTTTTAGACACGAATAAATCTTGTTGATTGGCAAGAATTGATTGTTAACTCAAGGAGATTTTAGGGCTGCCTACTCCTTTGAGTTTCTATAAATAAGAGCCTTGGGCTTATTATTTGTCAACCTTTATTTACTACACAAAATTTTCGTGCCAGTGTTGCCAGAAGCTTGCAAAGTTGTATTTGTTCACTCTTGGATGAGAGTTAGTTGGTTGATCGCAATTGTGCATGATTTCGTGCCTTTGCTGTCCCAATCTTTGTAATTCATTGGAAAAGCTTGAAGAAGAAAATCAGATGGCACATGCTTGTTTGATCTAAGATTTGAGTTGATTCAACGTCTTGTTCTTAATAGTTTATTGTTTCAATCTTCTCCTCGGATAGGGGTTCCTCCTCGGATATTTTGTCATCGATTGCTATCATTTGATGTTGTTTAAAGATCCAGATTTCAGCTTATACTTTGGAAAGGGGTTCCTCCTCCTTAGCAATCCTGATATCCATATCTTCGTACTTTGTTGTTTCTAGTACGCTGTTTCCCAGCCTATACCTCGGACAAGGGTTTCTCCTCTTTGGCAAGTCTCAAATCCAACCTACTGTAAAGAGTGTTTGCTTGTATAAAACCTTATCCCAGCATATATCCGAGAGTTTAGAGCCTCGGCCATATTCTAAGGAGACGGCGGATTCAAGTGATCCAACCCATCCATTTCGCTCCTATGCCCTCATGCTCTGTTAATCTTGAGGAGATAGGATAGTTTAGAAGCTAGTTTAGTTGTAGTTATAATCTGCAGAAACCAGAGAAAAGCTTAGCTATGGCGTATTGTGTTTATGCACCCTTGTGTCCTGCCGCTGAGTAAAAAAGATAGGAACCTTACTGCCCTTTTTTACATAGAACATCAGCAAAGAGAGATCTTCCTCTCTATAATTTGAAGAGCAGTACTATAACACTTGCAATAGCTATCCGTTTCCAATAAGCACTCCAGAGGTGCTAATTGAAACGCCAACACCATGTTAACTGTTAGTAACATTGGATCAATCACTTGGTCGCCTGATAGTGGAGGTTTGGTTATTGGATCTTCATTCTCACTAGATTCTAATTGGGCCGTAGCATGCACCATCTCATTCTCCCCCAATACAATAGCATTTCGAATTTTAGGAATACTTCGGAATATATCTACTACTTTAATTGTTATGGTAGCTTGAAATACTTGTTGTGCAATATTTTTCTTTGATTGTAATTGTTTTGTTATTGTACTTGTGCTTGTATTTGAGTGGCATTGTTCATTAGCCATAGTATTCTCCACTACGACCCTTGCTTCATGAAGCCTTTCTTTTTTTGTACGTGGATTTAGGTACCAAGGGAACGAGTAATGGCCAATACTTCATTATGCCTTACATCAATCATGTTGACACTAGTCTTTTGCTTCAGATATCCAATGTCCTCATGGTCTCTAGTTCCACACCATTTGCACAATATTTGCACTCTGTCTTGCCTTATTTGGCAGTCTCTTGCAAAGTGTCCCCATTTGCTACATTGTTGACATTGTAAGATAGGGCATCCTTTGGGGTCATATTATATTTGGCTTCAACCTCCTCTTTGATTTTGATAACCACTTGGAGATGCATTTTGTGGCTTTGGTGGAGTGGACTCCTCTTCTTGCATAAAGAGTACTTGTGTACTCTTGGTCTTCAAATTGTATGGACAATCCTTTATTGAATGACCATAAACTAGCAAATCTCACAAAGCATCTTTCTAGGACAATTACCTTTTGTGTGCTCCTCAATTTTGCAATTAGTACACCATAGTTTGTTAATTTCTTTATTGGTTTCTTTCCCCTCCAATTCTTTCATCATTCAGAGCATGTCCCTTCAGAGCGCTTGTATTGTTCCCTATTCATCGTCAATATTGTCATCCGAACTTCCTTCTTATGTTTTTCTTTTACTACACAAAGACATTTTATCTTCACTTTCTATGTCCATTGCCCAATTGTAGGCTTCTAAATAGGAAGAGGGTGGTACTACCTTTTTTTTTTTCTTCTTAATGACGTAAGTAGACTCTAAATGAACCATCTTTTCTTGAGATTGTCGGCTAGTTTTGTTTCTAAATTTACAACAAATTCTTTAAGTCTTTATTATAAGCTCATACATTTTCATGCTTACCTCGTTTTGTATTGTAAATTTCTGATACTATTTCATTATCATCACGAAGCAATTTAAACTCTTCTTCAAAGGCCTTCTTTAATCTCTCCTATGTGCTTCAAGAGGCTTGGTCAATTTTTTTATACTAGTCAATCGTTAAAGCTTGCAAGGTGGCTGGAAAAGATTGCAGCCAAATTGCTTTATCATCTTGCTCATTTGCTGTCCAAATTGTTTCACAAGTCTTACAGTGCCTAATAGGATCCGCCGATCCATTGCCTGTAAACTTGGGCAACTTTTGCTTTTCTCCACTATGGCTTACCATGATTTTATTCTAATGCAAACTTGGCATCTGAAATCTGCTTGCTAGGGAGTTTTGATTTGAATGTTCCGGTGCTTCTCTCACTCTTGGCCATGAAGGAATCCTCAACTCTTCCCTTGGCTTCAGCCTTGTGCACTTGTTTCACCTTCATATTTTCTATTATACACCCTTGGCTTAGCTTCTTCTCGTTTTATTGACAACATTTCAATGCTTTGAAGGCTACTCTCATACAGTTCTATGAAGGAATGTGACTGTCTCCCAACTTCCCTCGTCTAGAGAATGTTGTCTTGACTTTTCAACTTGATTGTGTTCTCAAAAAGGATTCCAACTTGAGAATTGTACGGTTGTATTTTTCTCAAATGTTTCTTGTAATCTTCTCCTTCGTTCCCTTTGCTTGATGATCCTTAAATATCGCCTGATCTCTTGATCTTGACCACATTGTGGTCTCTTCTTGCCTTGATTGGTGTCTAAGGGCATGAATCTCTCAAATCTGACCCGATCTCTTTAAGGAAATGACACCAAATGTGTATTTCTATATTTAATAAAATAAATACATGAATTAATAATAGAGATGACAATATGTACCAAATACATGAGTAAAATATATCTTTATTTGCAAACGAAATTAGTACTAAAGAAGTCTAGAGATGGTCAACCAAGGATCAAGTTGATCCAACTAGATCATACTACTTTCCTTGATGATACACAATCTATTTAAAGGACCCGACGGTTGCCAAGAAGAACACAACCATCGACCAATCGACGCTTATAACTACCCGAAGTTGACAACCAATTAATAGAAACAATGAATATATAGTTGGATAGCCACTTTTATTGAAACATAATAATAGACATTGTACACCAACTACAATAGCAATCTTGAAATAATAAAAATAAAGATGTGAACCTTTCAAGACAACACAAAATAGAACAGCATGTAAGGTAAAACGTTTCTTCAAATTAATAGGGGAAGATCCCTTGTAATGAACATTTAACCCTAGAACCCAAAATAATGGTTTTCCAGTATACAATACAACCAAAATTAAAATAAGGGGCCCGTCTTCTTGGTTTTAAGGCAAGGGCATAAGACTCAAAAGCATTTCTACACAAGACGACATTTTTAAGTAATATGTCTTCAATCAAACAAAATAAATGGCTAACAAATGCACATTCTTTCTGGCTAAAAGAAACGACTAAAAAGCATGAGTACAACACAGATTTAGTTTGATGAACCACACAAGATATTAAGATTAGAATACAAACATTTGTATTCAAAGTCACAAAGCCCAAATCATTAATTCTGCAATAACTATCAAATAAAATCAACTTACAAAATCATAGTATCACAAGAAGACACAAGCAAGCAATTTCAGCAGCCATAAAATTACTATTCTCCTCCAATTTAAGTACATAAAGCACTTATTATAAGTTCTTACAATGATTTGGCATAATAAATAAATGAAAAACATTTCTAGTTCCTACCTAAGAATAGTTTGCTTGTACACAAAGCGAGCCTTAAAAGTTACAAAATTGTCTCCAAATACATCAACTAAAGATAGAAATTTTCGAATAGATATGTGATAAGAATATATATCTCTATAAGTAGACCTTTCAAAAGGTCGTTCAAAATATAATGTTTTTGAATGAATCTTCTAGAAATTCATCTAAACATAGCTATCTCCTAAAATAGCAATGACTAAAAATAGTTGTGGCAAAAATAACGCCAACTAAAACTAGCTAGCTTGAAGTTGGCTTCTCATAGTGCTTCCTTGTTTTGACCATGGCAGATCCTTTGAAGAAGCCATGAAACCCTAATGACCATTGTTTTCTCAGCGAGCAATCTTGGTAACTTGAATTTGATTCTTTCCTTGACAACTTGTGAATTTTAGTGTTCTGCGTTGGACCTTGTCCATAATTAAGTCTTTTTATACACCCAATCATTCATCTTGAAGTGCCTTACGTGAAGAGTGAAGGAAATGAGAAAGTTCCCCATCATCATTGTTGTAGGTGTTGGAAGAATGGATACCAATGTTGATCCTTGAACAATTTATTTGGAATGTGAAAAATCTATTGCTAACAATCAACAAGATGCTGAGAAATTTGTTCCAATGGCATCCTTTTGTGTTTTGAAAGTGAAACCTGGATTTCTCCATATATAGGGCATGCTTTTGAGTCCTTGCACTTTTTGTTCTAATTTAATGCTCAATTTGTCACTTAAGTAACTTTCTCCCCAAGTGCACTTTTGAGCCCCTTGGTGCAACTAGTGTCATGTTTTCAACTTGACATTTTGACACTCAACTCTCTAAGGGGTGTGCTTGGGCACTTGGGTGCACTTTTGGTCATATTTTCCAATTGACGACTTGACATCCAAGTTTCTAGCAACAAACCTGGCTGTAGTGCTGCACTTTTTCTTCTAATTTCTCATTGCACTTTGACATTTAAGTTACTTGGGCCCTTAAGGTCTCACATGCATCTTTTTCATGTTTTCATTTTGACATTTAACTATATTTGGGCTCCTCTAGGAGTAATATTGCACATTTTCCATGCATTATTCAATTGACATTATATCACTTATGTGATTTTGGGTGCCCCAAGGGAGACTGATGCACTTTTGTTCTAATTTGATACTGAGTTTTGCCACTTAATTGAAAAGTGCACTTTTGAGTCACTTAAGTGATTCTCACATTCTATGAAATATCCCAAGGCAATTTTGTATGAAATGTGCCCCTTAATTTTTTCTCGATGTTTTCACCAACACACACCAGCACTACGCCAAATTTTAGCGTTAGCCCCAAAAGATAATCAAACTGAATGTAACCTTCACCAAGAATGTTCACCAAGATCCTTTGAGAGGTGAGGTGATAGCATATGGGAAGGGGTCGTTAGCAACCAAACTGAAATGAAAAGAATATTGAATTGAAGCAGGCGGAGAACTGACCATGAAGAATCCACACAACCACTTGCTCAGTTTGGGAAAAGAAATTACAACAATGAATAATTCATCCGCTTCACAGCAAGCAATCCACTCAGCAGTGGGGATTCACCACTAAATCAGTGGGTGAGATATGAGAGATTTAATTATCCTTTTCTCCACACTGACGGTAAACCATCCAGGGGTTACAATGTGTGAAATTAAACACAAGTACATGCAGCAATTAGAATGACTGGAACAATACTACTATTTACAGTCTTACAATATAAAATAACTGCAAATTACAGGTGATTTACAATAGAATCAAAACACATTGCTAGTAGATGATCTCCCACACTTATAATCTTTCAATTAATGAAATTACAAATCAAAATCGGAACTGATATGGATCTGATATTAAACCAGCAATCTGAAAACCCTTATAACCAGCAAACTAAACTCTCCAAAATGCTCACAACACTTATAAAACTCATCCAAGAGAACTGAAATCAAAATCCAAAGCTACTCAAGAGTAAAGCGCCCAACTTCCACAAAGAAACTGCATCAAAAACTCACCAATAAATTGCGCACGAATTCCAAATTCCTCTTGACATCTTACGCCCTTATTAGAAGGGCGATTTCACAAGATAAAATCAAACACTTCAAAATAAAATCTGATTTTCTGCAAGAAGGGTCGCCATTAGTCTAGAAAGAGATTGCATCAATACCCAAAACAATATTTAAAACCTTCAAGGAGCTGCAAATGAAAATCTACTTCAGCTGTAGCAACACCAGCAATACAGAAAACTGAAAACATCACCCAAAATTCGCCAACTTTGAAGCTCAATATGTACTTCTGAATGAAGCACACTCCCAATCGACCATCTAGGGAACCATAGTTTCAAGCCCGAAGAATGGTGTAGATAGCTAAGCTCCGCCTTAGCCGGGTTCTGAATTCAATCTAGCAGCATTTTGATACAATTAACCATAGATAACAAAAGAATGAGCAATAGCCTTCTTTTATAGAATTGAAGGAGACTGTTGGCTTTCCATCTACCTCCAATCGGGATGCCTTTTCTTGTTTCTTGAAAACATTTTAATTTTTAAAACGTGTTTTCCTTCCTCATTTTTGGTGTTTTTTGTACCTAGCCCAATTTTTTTGCTTCATTAAGGCATTTTGCTTAAAATGGTCTAAACCTTGTTAAAATGATGTCAAAACATAGTTTTTGGGCAAATCTAGTATGAACTTTGAGTCAGTATGATGTCAGGAAAATATTGGCAAAATTTGAAAAAAATGAAAATTAGGGTTTCTGGACCCTTGTTTTTAGGTCAAAAACCCTAAAAATTGAAACTTGTCAGAATTGATTGAAAATTGTTTTGATTGGCTTATTTTGCTTCACGATCACAGTGGTGAAGTTAGATTCAGTTAAAACTCAGTTTAAGCCTGGTGGGTAGTTTTCGTTTTTTAGGATTTCCGAGGTCAACAATGGCAGATGGCCAAGTGCCAGGTGCCGAAATCTAAGCTTGAAATGCTTCGGTGAAGTTTCTATGGCAAGATATGTCTGAAATGATGCTTCGTCTCAAAGGGGATTTTCGTCGAGGTGAAAATGCTGAAATTTTTTTCCAACTCTGGAGCAAAAGCGCACCTGTGAGCCAAGGGCGCCCTTGATTCTGGAGGCCTAGATCAATTGTTTGAGTTTTGTCACTTCCAAGATGACTTTTCCAGAATCCTATTAGCTTCGCGATGAGCCAGCTAGCTAGTCCAACAGATCTGTGTAACACCTGAAGATGGAGATTGAACGCAAAACAAGGGAGATGAAAAACTGACTAACACTGGAGTGAAAAGCATGCCTCTTAGCCAGGGGCACCCATCTTTTTGAAGCACCAAATGAAGTTTTCTGATCAAGCTTGATCTGGCTTCGCAATGCATCCGTCAGTGGGTGAATCAGAGTTGTTGAGCTGCCGGTATTAGGAGTCAAACTTAGGGTTTCAGTCATGTTCAAAATTGTCCAAAAATGGTAAAAGCGCCCCTGGCCTCCGCCCAAGGTTTTGGAGTCTTTAACTCAGTTGTTTTGGTCATCTCAAATGCTCATCCTGTCCGTGTTGGTTCCAACTTTCCGTTGCATACCTTAGCCGGGTCAGAGGACTTGTTAGTAGCCTGCAGTTTGTTACACCCCGAATTGTAAGCTACTACGTAATAGTATTGCATAGGGCCGAAAGATTGTAATCTGAACTCAATGTTTGAATAAAATGTGTACCTTGTTGTCAATCTAAGTATTGTTACGTTTAATGATTGTCTCATTTTAACGTATTTCAATTGATGACATTCTTGGTGTAAATTATGCATATTAAGTTATAGAATTGTTAATATTCTTACTTGTGTAATGTTGTATCTATACTGTTATGTTGTGAGCATTTGACTTCCGTGGATGTATGTCAGTGGATGTAGGTATAGGTACCATTCCTCCAGGCGGAGGGGAAATATCACTTGGGAGAGGGGCTTGGTCGGTTAACCGGTAATGTGTACTAACTGAGCATACACACACTTCACTATAGAGTGAGTAACTGAATCAGTTGAGTTAGATAAGTCATCCTTAGTCATAGACTGGCATTAGGAGTCGTGTCTTCTTCTGTACCTTTTTGTAAGTGATGTTTATCTGTTAACTGTCTCATGGTATTAAGTTCATTTCAATGGATCGTATTTGAATGCAAGTAATTAGGCAGGGAATATATATATATATATACATATATATTATATACACGCATCCATATGTATATACATATCGATACAAGTGTGTGATTGGCAAACGGATATGCTCACACAGTTGCATCGATATGGTATACATACACATACGTGTATATCGAAATATATATGGACGTATGTATATGTATATACACCACCTATTACATATAGGATATTAATAAATTATATTATTATTGCCTGTTGATTTACATCTACATGTATATGTATATATGTATAGATACATATATAGACATATCGGAAATAACAAACTGGCTTACGATATGTTGTAGGAGTATATATATATATATATATATATATACACGTATTAATATTATATAATAAATATAAATATTAAAGTAAAAATAATAAACATAATATATATATATATATATATTACTTAAGGTAATAAATATATATATATTTATATAATTATTTATTACTTTAATACATATATAAATATATATAATATTAATAAATTTATATATATTATTTTATAAATGGAAATCATTGTTTATTCATTTCTTTCTCATCACATATTTGGAAATTGAATGTTTCCTAAGTATAATGAAATCAACTTCTCCTATTTTCATCATTGAATAAATTGAAAATGAGTAAGGACTTCTCTAAAGTTTAAAAAGAAATATTTGATTCATAACTATTGACTTAATAAAGTCAGATTTGAAATATTTAAAGTTTTTCCCGTGAAATGGAAAATGGCGGAGGAAGAGGAATACGCGCGACTGTGTAGAGCGCTTCGCCTGGGAGAATGAATCAACCTTGCTTTAGAACAGGGGCGACGCAACTCATGAGGGTGTAGCTGTTGTAAATTTAACCAAGACTTTTTCTCAGCAAGATGAATCACCTTCTTGTTGGCGCCATATTTGGGAATTACATGTAAGTGGCGATTTCTGATAAACAGTTGAACAATTCTGGTTTTGTTGGCTAAAAGGTAAGTCATATCACTTCCAAAAGTGCTGAGTGAGGGCTTGGAAACCCGCCAAGTGCCTTTGAATAAGTCTGGCTGTGTGTTGTCAATTTTCATGCATTCCCGTAAGGAAATGCGTTGCATTTCATGACTCTATATAAAGGCTTTCAACTGCTGCAAATTATTACTCATTTCACACTTATTCATAATCATTGATACTCATTATCACGCATTCATATTGATTCTTATTGATTCTGATTCTTGATCAACCCCTTTGTCATTCTGTGCGTTCTTATACATAATCTCTAGTTGTGAGAAGTGAATTGCTGTAGAAAGCTATTGCTGTGAGAAGTGAATTACTGTAGAAAGCTATTGTTGAGAGAAGTGAATTACTGTGAGAAGCCATTATCTGTGAGAGAACAATTTCTGGAATAGTATTTTACTGTGAGCATTAACAGAGAAACTCTGTAATCTGGGTTACTGCAAGAAAAGACCATCATCACCTGTGGAAAGAAAAAATCCAGGCATGATTATTTTATTCTCATTTCATCTTTGATTTTTATGAAGTCATGCTAGATCAATGAAGTACTATTCTGCTCTTTATATCTTCAAACTTGTGAAGACATGTTAGGCAAACGAAATATGATGTTGTTGTATGATGCTTGCATTTTGAATGTCCAAAAGTTGCATGAAGTAAATAAGGTATAGGTAATGCATGATTGTATTAAAAAGTAATAGTCCATCTCAAAGATAGACAATGCAGTTAGTTTCTATTTGCTTTACTTGTATGATCTCTGTATAAAGGAGAGTATTCATTATCTTAGATATTACTACTAGGACTGTGATGAGAGTTTGATTCAAGTACATTATAGCCAACTAAGTTATTAGATTAACTCAGTAAGCTAGCTACACTCCTAGGAAATGTTCATTCCCATAGAGGAGAGAGTATTGGTAGTACTTGCGATGCAGATTCATCCCAGTAGGTTAACTTGATGTAGGATGTCTTTGATATGGATTACCACGATAGGACAAATAACCTACGCGTAGTGTAAGATAGTCCTAAGTCAAATCAACCCTGAATAGTGTATGTGGCAGTTGACCCTCAGTAGAGATATTGATTAAACACTTTGGCCAAAGTAGTGTAAATGAACAACGTCCTCTTGATTGAGTGATGAATACACTGTCATGTCCACAGTGATCCCGTATTGCATACTAGATCGAGAGTTTACCAGATGTACAGGTTCTAGCTATGTAGGACACACTACTATGCTCAGTCGGTTTATAGTATCAGTTACCCAACCAATCTCTTCGTTGAAGGGAGGGCCATCTATCGAATGGTAGATGTGTGGGGGACCGCAATATAAGTCTGTGGTTGGCGAAAAAGCGTCTGAGTGATGTTTCTCCTCCTTACCAGGCTACTGAGGCATCGAGATTTGAAAGGCGGATTCCTGGACCTTCTTACCACTATTAGTTCAAAAGCTCAAACGAGCTATGTATGTGCGCGCATGTATATTTTCTCTGATGTTCATTTGAAAAGGAAAAGTTTCGTTATTTGAAATATATTGTCTTGTAACTTGTTCACTTGAAAGGAAAAAGAATTCAAATTATTAGCTAGCATGTATCTTATTTAATGTTAATGAAAAAGAAAGAAATGTTTCAGTACTTTCTTATATGCTTGTTATTTATGTTAAAAGTTGTAGATTAAGAAAAAAAATTTACGTAAGAACCGGGTCGTTACACAGTCAAAGGTTAAGTGGTTTTTAGCCAGTTTGAAAATTGGCTAGTCTAGGAAGAAAAGCAGGGGCGCCCATGTTTTTAAGCTGCTAGATGATGTTTTTATGAGAAGTGCTCTCTAGGAGCTCTTGTTCAGAATCCAGCCGGCTCCGCAATGAGCTTGTCAGCTTGTTCTGAAGTTTTGCCGGACACCGGGAAATGTGAAGTAAAGTTAGGTTAAAATCACCTCGAAAATGATGAAAATGCATTGAAATTTTTTCGAAGTCTGAGGTCAAAAGCGCCCTTGAAGGCTAGGCACACCTTGCATTTTGAGGCCTCAGATGGATGAATTAGGGTTTGTCACCTCAAGGAGACTTTTGTCAGATTTGATCCTGCTCTTCAACGAAACTGTCAGCCAGTTAGTCCGACATGACAGTCAATCAGAATCAGTGATCAAACGTGAGCTTCGACGAGGTTTTCAAATCCAAATTTTCAAGAAATTGGCTAAGTCTGGAAAGAGGCGCCTAAAGTCAAAGGTTGACTTTTTGAACGCAAGAGAAGTGGCACCCTTGAAAGGTAGAGACAGTTAACTGAAAATAGCTCTTCAGTTAACTCTTTTCAAAGTCGACTTTTTCTGGGTCTATTTTAAGCTTGTAACTGGGCGATTTATTTTTGCATGCGCCAGTTAACTGGATTGTTGAAGGTGGCACCCTAATTAGGGCGTATTTTTCATCTAGTTAACTGTTTTTAGAGCCAATCACAAGCCATGCATGTGTTTTGAAGGTCCAATCACAAGTCAAGCACCATTTCCAAGGCTTTGCATGCATTTATGACGCCTTTGATGATAAATTCTTTATTTATTAAGCATATGGTGTCCATTATTTTTCATTGTGAGAGTGATAAAACATGCCTTTCTTGAGCATAAAATAATCTGAAGGTACTACAGCTGTCAGAATTCAGCGTTCTTCATAGCTACAAATTCAGAATGCTTAGAAGAAGGATATTTTAGACTTCGTTTTCCGTTTGCATGCAGGTTACTTCAAATATATTTCAAGCATAGGCGAATTTCTACAGAAGCAGAGACACATAAAAAAAACAAAAAACTTCTATCTTTTGTCTTAATTTCTTCTATTCTCGTCTTAGGTATTCTTCGCATGTCAAAGAATACGACAAGATTTTCAGAAACAGAGCATCTGGGTTCGTGTATTTCAGCATCAACTACAATACCCACGTCTTAGAATATTTTGTGAAATTGCCCTGTTGCCTCTATTCTAGAGCACTATTCTTTTTTACGGAATTCTCTTTGCATGTGGGCCTAATACACATTTTTTCCAAAATCCATCGATTTGGGTTGTCTTAGAATTCAGTTATGCACAAAACCCATGTTCCAGTTGTTCTCGAAAAAATTGCCCCCAGTGCCTCTACAGCCCCTTCAAATCTCGATTGAAAACCTTTTGCATGCAGACCTAAAACTCACTTTTTCGAAATTTTGTCGATCTGGGTCATCTTAGAATTTTTTTCTGCACAAAACCCACATCTCAGAATTTTTTCGAAAAAATTCACCTCAATTGGCTATTTTTAGCTTATCTCAGAGCTTTTTCAGCCTTTTCTGAAATTTGTCCGAACATACCCAACTTTACAGTCTATAATCTAGTTTTTCAAAATGTAGTTCAACCACATAGATTACAAGGCCAAACAGGTCTTTGTTCATGATTTTCTGAAAACTACCAATACAGACTTGGGTTATGTTTATCCCATCATCAATCTGAACACATTGGAAGGTATCAACAGCACCACAATCAAAAACCTTGAGCGTTCCGGGTTGCTTGCAGCGGCATCCATTCCCATCACGGTCTTCGATCTCGAGTTTGTAATCGCTTGCATTAAGCATTATAACTCGTCTACTAGACAAATCAGGTTGGCTGATGGGAGGGTCGTTTGTAGCCTCAAACCGAGGGATGTGAAGAAGTGTTTTTCTATCCCTCCGTGCTTAGATAATTTTGTTGCATCCATTCCAGATTGCGAGAAGATATGGGAAGAAGACAAGGACAAATCACAGAAGAAAGTTGCTCAATGATGGTTGAAGATTCAAAAAACTAACATGCCGAAGAAGGTTGGGTGTGGTGAGTTCAAGGACGAGATTGCCGTCTTAATACTTTGCTTAACTGGGTATTAGGTCAGGAAGAAGCACATATTTTCCGACCATGGATGTTCTACCTCATCTCTCAGGTTATCTACAAGAAAGAAACTTTTGATTGGGCGATGTTTATTAGCGAGTGCCTTCACTAACAGATTACAGAGTTCCTTAAGATGCACAAATTTCATATGGTGACTTTTATGGTTTACTTGGTTGCATTTCAAGGCAACTTTACACCATTAAAGACCAATGGAGTTCTTGGTGTTCAGCGAGTTCATGAATTCTACTCTTAGTTGGAGTTCTCGAAAGCTGAACAGGACTTTAAAGCAGTGAATGACCATTTTTTTATGAAGATAGTCAGGGATCTAGATAACGAGATGCATGTTAGAATTTCTCCAGAGGCGAAATCAGTGATGGAGAGTTGGGTGGATTGGTTCATTCAATTCCCTACTTTCACGTATATCCAAGTGTACGGTTACACTAGAGAGCCTTTGATGTTACTGAGGTATCCGTCAGATAGTCTTTTTCATGGAGTTCATGAGGCAAGCACATGAGGTTCACTCTTTTCTTCGCAATCGACACAAGTCAGCTTTCACCTTTCTGTTCGGATTGGGTATTTACAAGTGTAAGACAGCTGCTGATTGCAAGTTAATGACAAACGAGCTTGAGAGACTGCATCTCAAGTGTTTTCCTCAGAGGCGTGCTTATGACCCTTTGGGTTATTATTCAACACGGTTGGAGCGAAGCAATTCACATAAGGCCGTGCTTGAGGACTTTTGGGTCAACTACGAAGATGAGTTTGAGGTGCGCCGACGTCATTACTGCAGGCTTACTCTCCCACAGATTGCTGATTTCCTATCAGAAGATGTGGAGGGTTTGTCCGATGATGACGGAGAGGTGCTTCTCAATTCATTCATTAGAGACCAAGTCACTTGCCAACCGCTTCAACAACCTGATTGGCATGTCAAGGAGAATACTTCGATCAAGGACTTGTCTAAATTAGTTATTAAGACGAGCATGTACTTCTTGGAGAGCAAGCGAAAGCGAAGGGTAGTTCCAGTCACAGAGCCGCCAGTAGAGATTTTTTCACTACCTTCTACTTCCAGGTCGAGGCCTCGAGTTAAAACTATCTTGAAGCCGCCTAAAGGAGTCAAGGTTGGTGGAAATTCGAAAGGAAAAAGCATCACAAAGTGGAAGCAGGTTGAGAAAGCAATTGAAGTCCCAATGGAATCAGTGGTACAGGTTGAGGCTGATTCATCTCCAAGTCCATTGTTTTCTCCACGATCGTCTCCTATTGACATTGATTTAGAGCCCGAGTCTCCAGTTCATGAGACTTTCATGCTAGTTGATCCGCCAGTGGTTAACACATCAAGAGCAGCTTCTCCTCAAGAAGGTGGCGTTGATCATTCGACTTGGCTCGAGAGGTCGTTGGGAAAAGAAAGGCGTAGGCCTTCTTATCAGCTTGACTTGTCTGAGTTTGGCGATCCTTATCAGGATAGGTCAAGCAAGAGAGTCAAGAAACAGGTGAACATTGAGAAGACTCCTGAAGCGGAGATCATCATTGAAGTTGCTACACGTCCAAAAGACAAGAACTTGGATGAAGAAAATGTTGGTGATTTTACCTTTGAAAACGCAAATCTAGGCAGGAGTACTCGACACATGGACGTGAGCCTGTTCAAGGTCGTCGCGAGTAATCTGGAGGAACGTGTCATGAAGGACGAAGAAGATAAGGCAACCCTCAAGGCTAAGATCAGGCAGATCTGACAGTATATCTTGAGTCTTCTTCATGGAAACGCAAGACAAGCACCTTTACTCTTGCAGCTTCGAGAGACAGCCACAGATCAGCAGAGACTTGGTCATTTCGTCAATCGAGGGAAGCTTTTGGATACCTAGATTGAGGACTCCATCATTGCCGGTTGACTCCTTCCACATAATTGTATCAGTTGAGGGTCGACGCACATAGTCTTCGTCAAAGGATTCAGGAGCTCGAGATTTTCATAGCAGAGCATAGGCCGAAGGACCTGATACTCATCTCTCAGTTGGCAGTTGCTTATGACGCCATTGAAGCAGAAGAAGATAAAAAGAAGGTTTTCACTTGAAGAGAATTGTATCTTTGCAAAGTGGAAACATGTGACCAAATCTCTACTAAGATGGCCACACTTCAGGAGAAGGTTGTTTCAGCTCTCCGACTTATCAGCGAGTTCATCACTGAGATCTCGTGTCATTATCGGCGTGAGGATGGTACATGCGCAGAGTTAGAGGCATTTCAGGTTGAGTTCAAGGAGCTAGTTCGTGATAACCTAGGTGGAGATCCTGAGGCATCCAAGTTGGAGGAGTTCTCAGTGATGACTGCCAGTTTCAGGAAGGTGACTGCCTCTGGTCAGAGACAGTCAAAGGGCGATCCAGGACAGAGACAAGGAGTTGGATAGGTAGTTCATCATCGTGGACAACGTCAGAGTACCAGATGATGATACGATCGACAGATTCCTGGACAAGATGATAAACAAAGAGGGCTTGTAATAGATGCCTAGTTGGATCCTACAGTTGTTTATGAGGATGAGTCAGAAGCAGCAGTTAACTCAACGTTATTTCTTGAGTTTTCATTGTTGATATCAGGCATGCCTATCTCATTCTTGGAGATGTCTTCACAGGAGGATGGACTTTTAGTTAGGGTTATTTAACTTATGGTAGTTATCAGTTAACTCTCTTTCAATAAGGACGTGCATGCTGCGCATGTCCAATTAGTCTTGTTTGAATCGGTTAACTGATGGTAGTTTTCCAGTTAACTATATAGTTTCATTTGATCTAGACTTAGCAATAAAATCTCGCATGTTTGCGAGACTATAGTTGACTCAAGGTGATTTTAGGGTTCCCTACACCTTTGATGTCTATAAATAAGAGATTTCCGCTCATTTGTAAATAACTTTTCCACGCGATAGTAATATATGTTGAGCCTACCTTGCCTGTAATATTGTTGTTCTTATATCTGATCACAAGCTTTACTGTTATAATAAATAGTTGTGCCACCTTGCCTGAATATTATCATGATGGTGTTTGTTCATCTTAGTTAAATGGGGTTGCTAGTTTGATCGTTTATTGTATGCGTGTTTTGCCAATGCAATTTGCTGTCCTAGTTGCTTACCTTATGTTATGTTGATAATAGGCCTATTCAGATGAGCAAATTGCCGAACCACCTTGCCCTCATGTTGCAAATCTGTACTTAAAGCTTATTGTTTGATGTGTGTGTCAATAAACCTATTCAGCCAAGCAAATAGTTGAGCCATCTTGCCTTCATGTTGTGAAGCTGTACTCAGTTTATCGTATATTTGTTTGTTTCTAATAAACTTCTTCCCAGCCAAGAAAATAGTTGAGCCACCTTGCCTTCACGTTGTGAATCTGCACTTGAAGTTTATCGTATAATCACATTCATGCTCCTTTTCCTCATGCTCTATTTTCTTGAGGAGATTGGATAGTTTAAAGCATTTAGTTTTTAGTTGTAGTTAAGACCTGCAAAACTAGAGAAAATCCTTAGCTGCAACGTCCTTGGTTTTCTTAACCTTGTGCCTCTTCCAGCTGAGTCAAAAAGATAGGATTTAGATCATTTACTTTTAGAACGCATATCGGCAAAAGAGGGAGCTTCCCCTCCTAATTTAAACAGCAGTCATTATGCACTATGCATAGCTGTCCGTACCAACGCGCACTCCAGAGGTGCTAATTGTTATGCCACTAGTGTCCAAACTCTAGGGAGATAATAAACTTTTAATAAAATAATAACCACCCCCAAAGTGGCATCCCATCCTCAAAATTGAAAATAATTATCTTACTTTAGAAATATTTAATCATCTCCGAAATGAGGCACCCAAGTGAAATATTTTTTAATATTCAAAGCACTTATTTCTTTCCCTAGGCATCCACCAAAATATTAATAATAAAATGATTTAAATAAATCATTTTGCCCGAAAGAGCCTCAAAATGCTGAAAGCCAAATATGCTCCAAACTGCACTACCCGAAATGGAAACTGAGCTAACTGTTGATGCTACTGCTCAAGATGGCACTGCCAGAAATATAACTTACTAAAAATAGTAAATTCAGAAAAGTTGCCCAATGCCTTTGCATGTCATATCATTGCGAAGCTCTCTAAAAACCTAGAAAGAATCTGCAATCCAAATCTCAAAATTCCAATGTACAAGCTAAATGTAGCAAGTTCCGAGAAAGGTTGTCAGATGGAGATGTCTGTTACACCATTCTAAAGCTCTCCAAAAACCCAGATTACTCCACCAGACATGCATCAGAAACGCATACATGCAAACCTTCAAAAATGTTCAGAACCCCAATAAGATAGGAAACCCTAATTTTACCTCTGACAAGCCTACGAGCTTCTGAAAATAGGCTATCAGTCACAAAAGAGTGTTTGACTAAGATGGGGACATTACATTGTATGCAATTTTTTTTTTTATTTCACCAATGTAGTTGAACAGGCATTTTGTCAAACAGTTATCTAAAGGCTACTTTGAGTTGGTTGTCACTAATTTACCAATATCATGGAACATTTGAGAGTAGCAAATACCATCAATAAACAATTTGCACATATATATATATGTTTCAATGACTGCAACAATATATTTATATATTTATCACATTGAATACATAATGATTTTGTATTCTTGACCTGGGAAATTCGCACTAGCATCTTACCCTAATTTGAACGGTCCATACACAAGATGAATAACCAGCTCTCAATATACAAATATATATATCAAACACCCTACAATAGCTACGTCACTTTGAAGGGCTCCGCCTTAATATCAAAGTTTGTAGAAGGGTCAACGGCTTCCAAAATAGGTCGCAACTCTCCCACAAGAGTCCCGCATGGCAGAGGCTGAATATGAGTTTGGGAAGCTCTTGTCTCCTTATTCTGCCCAATATTCTTCCGAATGCACACGACATCCACTAAAGTTTGGCGGCTCCAATAAAAAATGTGTCAACTCCTTCCTAGATGGAAAGTATGAATGTTGTGCTAGGAATAAAGGCCTCGATTTTCTGCATATTAAAATAACTCCCTACACGAAATAATATAATTGTTGAAATCGGCTAAAAATCTATGAGAGTGGTTGTTGCAAATATAAATGGATATCTCTTCAAATCTCCTCCTATGTATAACCTAGTAATTGTCACTGAAATTTGTCTGTAAAAGAGACTTCACAAATTTCTTCATCTTCTTCTTGTAATGCCCAATGTGAGAAATTTGAATAATCTCTCCAAGAAACCAGCTAGGGTAGAATTGTTGCACCACTGAAACCAATCACCCTTGGGTTTTTGTCCTAGGGTTTCGAAATCTGAAAAGCTCTCCAGAATCACAAAGTAGAATAATATCCAAGCATATTGAAAATTGCAATTCCACTTTAGCTTTTCAAATTCCTGCTTTTTGATAATTAAAATAACCCTGGGAATAATAAAGTGATCCTTTTAAATTTTCATTAATTAACCACAGTCACTTTATGAACTTAATTCAATTAATTAAAAAATATTATCCTTAAAATATGTTGGAATGGATAATATTAAATAATTAATTAAAGTATTCCCTTAGCTCTGACATTAGCCTATGGGAATAAAATAGGATAATTAAGTCTTTCTTGCATAGGTATCGGAAGGGGACATTACATTCTAATTTGTCATTGACATTGAAAAGTACATGCACTTATCCCACTTAAGTGCTTTTTACACCAAAATGACTTCCACAAGCACAAGGTTGCACTTAGGTCACTTAAACACCTTTTTTGCTTGTTTTTTGTCATTGCAACTCATTATTCTTGATCCTAGGCATGTTTCACATCACTCATGCACCCCTCCTCGACTTGAAATCTTCTAAAGTACTCCTTTGTTAAGATGTTTTCTAGGAGCCACCATGATGATTTACTTACCTTGGCACTTCATTGCCTTTTCTCATATCCCAGTTTTTGTATTCACCTTGCAGAACATGTTTGAAAGCCTCCTCATGTAGGCCCTGCAAAGATGGTAGTTAAAACCAATGATGAAAACATTGACAACCATCACGAAAAAGGATATAAGTACGGGTTATAGATAGGAAGTGACAAGATTTTTGGCTTAAAAGATGACTCAATACAAAATGTTTTGTCTTGGTAACTGCTGTGACCTTTTCACACATCACCCCATTCAGATGGAGACCCCCTAATTTTTGCTCCATTCTGGTCTTTTGGCTTGGGTTCTCTTGCTCTCTCCGGTCTTTTGTTCTTCTGGGGATGTCTCGTCGTTTGACCTAGGTTGAAATGTTAGCTAAGTCTGTGAAATTAGGGTTTTATCTTTCAGGGTTGTTTGAGGTCAAATAGGGTTATCAAAGTAAAATATGAGCATAGCAGTACAATCAGAAGGCTTCCAGCAGGTTCCCACTGAGTTTTCATTGAAATCTGACAGCTTACTATTTTTAGTAAGTACCTAATATGAGGCCTTTTCCTCAGAATTTTGGGATTTTGACTGCATCAACACTTCCAAGTAACTTCAGGGTGCCTGCACACAAAATTTGAACGGATTCTGACAACTTGCTATTTTTAGCAGTTCCGACTTCAAGAGCCATTTTCAGGGTTTACGCATATGCTTTATAAATGCATGTCAAGATTGTGTATTTGGGTTTTTCAAAACGTTCGCAATGATATAACATGCAAATCAAGACGATGACTTTCAACAGTACAACCTTCAAGGGCTATTTTTAGGGTTTGCATGCAGAGCTTTTCTGTGCATGTCCAGATATTCCTCATGGGTTTTGCGAGAGCTTCGCAGTGGTGTGACATGCAAGCAGAATGGATCACATTTCAGGGACTTACTATTTTTAGCCAGTGCCCGCATGCAGACCAGTTTTTTGGGTTTTTTTGGGTTTTTTGAGATCCCACGAGCAGTTTAACATGCAAACTCATCCGACATCAGATTGATCACTTTCCGAACACTTACTATAAATAGCAGTTTCACTCCAGCAACTCTGCAACACTTCGGTTCAGCAAGCAGAACGACAGGCAACAAAAATCAAGTCAAATGAAAACAGTTCAGGGCACATGCAAGTCAAATTAGGGTTTCCACTGTTATACCTAAAAATAGGGGGAATGAAATGTAGAGTTGTCAAAACGAGGTACACCACCATGATCAACACCTTTCAGGCTGCGTGTTGGCAAAATTTGAATAAAATCTGAGTACTTACTATTTTTAGTAAGTCACTTTGTGGCTATAAATAGCATGACTGTGCTAGAGGAAGATGTGAATGGGACACTTAAATCATTAAGGACAAGTGGAGCAAATTTCAGGTCAAACGGAGCTGCAAAGATCAATCAGTTTTAGGGTTTGCTAAAAATAGCATACCAATGTGGACAACAGGTATAAACAAGGTAGCAAGGTCATGAGAGGCATAGCCACGCCTGCTCCAGCTCAGAACGGATGAGAAATGCATGGGAATCCACATTTCTCCGGATTTGCTAAAAATAGAAGGGCAAGGCGTAGCTGAAGGATGTTGGAAATTTATGGATGAAAACTGGCATGAAGACAGATGAAATGCGCCCAGGGAAGGTGAAGGTGTTGCTAAGAAATGCTAAGTGTTGGAATTCCTCCTCATAGGGTGAAATGCACCCTCAAGTTCAAACAATTTCCTTCACCTTATGTCAAATGCGCCCAAGGTGGCTAGAAGGAAAACGTGGTGAAAAGAGGAAAAAATGCAAAGGCACAAACAAATTCCCTCACACTACCTCAAATGCGCCCTCAAGGGTTGAAAATGGAAGTAGCCTAGGCTAAATGCGCCCAAGGCTGGAGAAAATTCCTTCTCCCTATGTCATATGCGCCCAAAAGTTCCTTGAGCACGGGTGAAATGTGCCCACAAGTGAGGAAGGCATGAAAAAGTTTCTAAGGCGTGGTAGAAGTTCCTTCACCACCCCTCAAATGCACCTAGAAATGGAAGTGGCACATAGCAAATGCGCTCAAGGGTTAAGCAAATTCCTTCACACTAGGTGAAATGCGCCCTCAAGTTTCCTCATGACACATGAAACGCGCCCATAATGTAGAAGGAGGCGTGGTTTTAAGGAATACTCCTAAGTGTTGGCGGATTTCCTTCACACATGCTCATATGCGCCCTCATGTGGAAGTGGCAAGGGTGAAATGTGCTCAAAGGTTTCCTCTTCATATGCTATATGCGCCAAAGGAGTTAGGACTTGAGGAGGAAATTGCTAAGTGTAAGACAAGGAAGTCTAGGCGTGGAAAGGTAAAGGAGGATAAAATTGAAGTTCATACCCTCAAATGCGCCCCTCATGGGTAAGTTAAATAAATTTAAAATTCTCTAAGGCACTACAAGGAGAAAATAGGAAATACGCCTAGGGGTGAAATTAAAATTTTCCTAAGGCAAGATGAAATGCGCCTAGAGACAGGCAGGAAATTCTTCATGAAAATCAAGGAAAATGCCAAGGCAAGAAAAATGAAGATTGCAGGTGTGGAATGCATTCGGAATAAAAATGAATAAACCTTAGCAAATTTTATTATTTGTCAAAATAATAAAAATTAAACGTACCCCTTCGTCCGGATACACATGAAAACGATGAGTTCTGAAGAGAATTTTCTTTTGGGTATTGGACATTTTCAACTAGGAGATGATTTAAACTTATTCCACACCTCTCTCGCCTCGTTTTGGTGGATATTTTTGCCCGGTGCTTGTTTTAATGAATTTCCTAAGGCAAATTTGAAATTTCTCTAAGGCAAATGAGATGAATATCTTCACAAAGTGTTTTTGCTTGAGAATGGAACTAATTTTGTTGAAGCAAGCGTGAAATCAAATGACTTAGCCAGTTGAAATTGTTCATGGAAGTGATTGATTTAATATTTTAAAATGCAAACATGATGAAGCAGGCCTGTGCAGGAGTGATGAAATTTCAAAATTCTAGAAGCCAAATATTCTGATGCTCCGAGTGACAAGTGTTGCGACTCGCAGAGGAGGGAAAATGGGAATTCGAAAGTTTGCTAAGTTTAGCCTCTACCAGAAATCGACTTGGCTATAAGAATTCAAGTTCTTTTATTCTCTTCATCAATTGTTGAATGCAAATTTGAGTCTGCAAGTGAGAAGGCGCGAACTTGTGAAGAAAGTTGAGTTGCTGGATGCAAAGTATTCTCAAAGGCTGAAGTACGAATTTGAGTTGAAACTTCTCAAGTTGCTGAGAAGTACGAGTTTGAGAAAGAGGAGTTTGAATTGCTGAACAAGGAAAGGCTCTAAATTGCTGAAAGGTGTGAACTTGAATTGCAAAAATTGAAGTTGCTGAAGGTGTGACTTTGCAAAGAGAAGATTTAAGTTGCTGAGAGTTCGAAGTTGTGAGGAAGTGAAGTTGCTGAAAATACGAATTTGCAAGGCTTGAGTTTCTAAAGAGTGCGAATTTACAAGTGAGAATGGCCGAAACAAGCAGAAGGGCTACAGGAAAAGGAAACCATGCTGAGTCCGGCAGAGCAGGCACATCAAGACAGGCAGTGATTAAAAAGTTGAGCAAATCTTTCCTGCCAGAGTCAAAGTTTTCTTCAAAGTTGGGCAGATTGAGTGACACGAACTTGGACTCATTCAACTTGGAGACTTTCAGGAGGCGAATAATGGGAACTAGAGGTCATCATCCGTCAGTCACTTCGCATAACATTGTCAGGAGTGGACTTTATGCAGCTGCTGGTTTTCCACCAGCAATCCGGTGCCCAAAGCTAATCATGGAGTGTGCCAATTATTACAACACGGAGCGAAGAACTATTATTTCACCAGATGGCAAGCTGTTGGCCAACCTTACATCGGAGGCAATTGGGAAGGCATTTGGAATCCCAACTCATGAAAAGATGATTTACAAAACAAGGGAAAGAGCTGAAAAGATGTACTCATCTACATTTGACCAATGTGCTGACTTGATAAATTCCAGGTGGATGAACAAACCTAAGCCAACTCGCACAAAGCTACCTAAGCAGATAATTTCAGAGGACTTGAGGCAGGAATTTTGCAATTTGATAATGATGCTGAGCAGAGTTGGAGGATGCCCCCAAGTGTTCATCTTTGAACCTAGGATGTTCTATTATATCAACCTGGTGCTAGAGGGCAAGGAGTACGTAGACTGGGCATTGATGATCAGTGATAATTTACACGAGCAACTCCGGAGTCTAAGGAGGACAAAAACGTTCTACATGAGCTCTTACATTGTCTACATGCTGGCCCGAATGACAAAGTATAGAAGGATTTCGTATAAGGAACCCATTGGGTGTGGCTCTCAACAGTTTAAAATACACGAGGCTTGTCCGCAGTTACATTTGACAAGTACCTCCAACTACAAGAGGGTCAATGACGCCTTCACGATGCACATAACGAGGACCTTACAACAAAAGACTCATCATAGAATATCTAGAGAGGCACAAGAGCTGATTGAAAAGTTCGGATGTTGGTTCATATAGTTTCCTAAGTTTACCTACATCAGGCTGCAAGGGTTTTCCTCCTATACATACAGATTGCCCCCGTATCCCACAAACAGAATTGTGATGCTAGAAATATCTAGGCAATTGATTGCCTATGATAAGATTTAAAAGAAGAAGAAGAAGGGTGGACTTGGATTCCCCATCACCATGGGGAA